>LPNX010233314.1:135065-159356 GCA_001517045.1 Pseudotsuga menziesii
TATGCAATAGATGGCGTTTTACGAAAATGTACAATAGCGCCTGGTTTAGCGCCGGATTGTTCACCACAATTATGAAAAAATTACACTAAAATCCGGCGCTAAATCCAATTTTTGTTGTAGTGAGTTTATATTAGGCCTCTTACTTTAGTTGGAAGTCCCATCATACTTTTCTTCATCTTGAATTATCTCTTGTGCCTAAGGTGTTATTCATCTCTCAAGGTGGATCTACCGGTCTCTTATATTATTCTGAATCTCTTTCTTCCAACACGTTGTCTCTGACCCTAGGAGCTTCAGGTTCATCTTTATGTATATTTATTGAAGTGAATCTTGAATTGTCATCACTTGTTCATCAGAACAAGTCTCATACTTCTTTTCTTGTAGGCGATTGTACGTGATCTTTCCTATAACATGCATATTAGTAGTATACTGTCATTAATGCAAACATTATATCATGCATAATAAATTTCCTTGAACGCGACTAAATAATGACAATTCACATACTTATATTTTGTTTGTTTGGTAGAATCCTTCTTGGTCCTTATGTCCTGGATCCTTCTATTGATTCTGGAAACTTGTGTACTAGTTCTGAGTGTTACTAATTTCATTCTTTCTTATCCAAACACTCAAATGGATAAGAGTATGATCTTTGTCTTCACTGGTAGAATTCACATTCCTCATCACTTGAGGAATATTCAGTGGTGTGAGCATGATGTATTTATTTGACTTCTTCAAGTTGTTCTTTGATTTGAGAAACCCTTGTCAAGTTAAACTACATGGTCTCTAATTTCTACATCTTCACATTCTTCAGTTGGTTCCTCAATGCCATATTTTTCTTATATTCTTTCCTTTATACAGGATGGTCCTTGTATCGAACATATCCTTGGGAGTCAACAAGGATGTTACATGTGATATCGAATGGAGGCGAAAATAATCCTCTTGGCTTTGACTAAATCCTTCTGGTGCTTTGTCTTCGTCTCCCTTTGGATTTGTAGCTTCTTCTTTGACATAATTCTCCAGGTCATGCATCTTTAGGTATGAGAAACACTCTATACTTCCATGCTCAGAGGTTCTCAACTTCTTCAAGCTTGTTCTCAATCTTTTAACAGTTTGTCATCATGATAAAAATGAGAACCTCAAATGGAAGTAGAGAGAATAGAACTTACCAATGCGATTGGTTCAACTTGATGCTAGATTAAAATATTTTATGGAAGATTGCTTCTAGTGGACCTAGGGTTTGATAGAGAAACCCTAATTTTTCAACTTATGTGTATTTTAGATCTTTTGGATATAAATATGTTCCTCCTCAAGGTGAGCTGAGCAACATACTCATTTTCCCAAAATTGTGAATAGAACTGCAAAATATCTGATGCCCTAGGTTTCCCCCAGCAATAGTGTTAGGTAAAAATTTGAAAATCCATAGAATGAGGAAATTATTCCATATAAATATGCACCCTCCTAGGGTGATTTTGACAGTCCTCCTTTTTCAATTGATTGGTGGAGGGAAGTGCCCGGAATAGGAATACCTATTTTTCTTCAATTTCTTCTGCAGAATTTCCTGATCTTGTTTCTGTTGTATCTATGAAATTCCTGCTCCTATGGGTATGAAACTTCATACTAAGGTATCATGGTCTGTATTCTTTCCAACCCCGTAGGTTATAGAATAATTGGTTTCACCAAGTGGGACTTATGTGAAGTTTCCCAAGGTGACTTATTTCAAGACTTTTCAGAATAGAAAAATTGTACAGACAACGACATGTCAATGTTTCACCTTCGAGGTATGAAACATTTACCACATAATTCAGAGTCTGTTTCCTATTTTATACTTCTTTTTGAAATTTCATTTGGACCTTCCTATCCCTAGATATAGAAATTCTCCCTAGGTCACCTGTTTAAGGCTGAATTTTGGAAGACGCTAGAACCCTGAGTCAGATGAATCATATCTCCTAGATTATAGTGAATCTGAGGCTGAAATTTTTACATAGGGTACAAAAATACTTCATTGTTGTCCTGTCAAATTTTTCTCTCCTGAGACCTCTCCAATCTTGATTTATAGAGAAATTCCCAACATGACTAGTTTTTTTTGTCTTCTAGGGTTTTCAAGCATGAAACCCTAATCTTCAATAGCTGTAGTTGTATTAGTGTTTCGATTGTACAAAGACTTCTTTCAGGGTAGCTCTGATACCATGTTAATTTTCTAATGGTTATACAATATCGAATAACATTTAGCATCATAACATCATAACCATATGCAAAAGGATCACTGAAAGATAGACAAGCACAACCACGATTATCCTAGGAAACCCTCATAGGGAAGAAAACCCAACAAAAATTCCTTTATATAGATGTATCAAAAGTGAAAAGACAAGACCCAAAAAGGTGCTCCTTCTCCCATGATCTATCTCTCTCTCTCTCTCTCTCTCTCTCTCTCTCTCTCTCTCTCTCTCTCTCTCTCTCTCATATGTGTTATACACAAGTGAGTGTGTGTTCTAAAGGAACACACCTCCTCTATTTGTACTCTTTCTGTCACTTGAATTTTACCCTAACATGTCAGCCCCACCAAACTTACTGGGCCGACATCACCTAGGAAGACACAAAACAATATTTAATTATATTCAAGATGGTATTATTGACCTGACTTACAATGGAGTTTATACCTCATGACTCTATGATTATCAAATACAATAGTAACATCTCGACAGAGGAATAAGACATCGCCCTTGGGTTACATCAATAAAATACAATTAGAATAGTCTTCAAAGTTACAATATTTCAACATTTTTCTCCTCTATCTACTCAAGTGATCTCAAGACTAACTACTCAAAAATATTCCATAATATGAAAACAAGGAGAGACTCGAAGTTCCTTCAATAAAACTCGAGTTAATTCACCCCATAATGTGGACAACGGTGATGAGATTATCGATGTGATATATTTCCTTGTCTCACAAACCTGCATTTAAAACATATGGGATGCTAAAACACTTGTTAGCTTATTAAAAGATGCATTAAGCAAGGAAAAATCATCACATTCCAACATTAATTAGAAATTAAATAAATCATAGTCTATCTACAGAAAATGGTGATTTTATCCATGATTATTTCTCTATAACAATTAGAATAGGGGATCAATGACTGTAATTGATACCTATATTATAGCCTTATCATCTCCCATATACTTGAAGATGTTACACATCCTTGTGTAACTTATCCCCTTTTTCTGGGGAATTCTCTTGTTGCACCATAACTTCTTTGATGTCCAAAGCAACAATCATGGGTGTGCTTGGGGGATGGTAATATCACATACTCAGTTCTTGTTTGTCCCAAATTATTCTTTCTTCTTCTTCATTTAGTTTTTCCTTAATGGCAGGAGGAAGGAAAATTGGGGGGTTCATCTTTATCCCAATCCATTTCAGCTTGTTCTTTTGTAAGGATTCTCTGTACATTTTTTCCTTGCACAAAGCAATATCCAATATTTTGGGAGAGTGTGGTTCCCTTTTCCTTAACTCCAAATAAAATTTCTTCCACCTATCCCTTATAGATTCCTCTACATCCTCAAGGAATTATGAATAATGTTGTCAAATTTTTCAATAACCTCTTGTTTTTTTTCTACAAGGATGGAGATCAAGTCCTCAAAAATTGTTAAAGCATTATGGTTCTCGATTACAATTTATATGCTAGATGCTTCTGCTCTAATCCATAATGGATTTTCCCATTCTTTTGACTGATATAAGTGGACATCTTGGGCTCTTTATATCTCTTGGTTTATCCAAGAACAAAGTTTCCTCAATTGAAAATCACCAACATAAGGAATTGGGGACCAGTTAGAGGAATGAGGCACAACCAAATTGTGGAGATAAAATTCGCAAAGCCGATCCTTCTCAAAATATGTGCTTTCTAAGGAAGCATCTACAAAATATTTTGGACTAGGAAATTCTACTGGCAAGTGATTCTTCAATATCTGGAGTTGAAACTGACACCATTTGTCCTTGAGATATACAACTTAAATCCTTGATGGACATCTATAACCCACAATTTTTGCATATAACTTAGTGGTATGCTCTAAGGTGGTTTCCAATTTCAATATCTCCTAATCCTTTTCTACTAACTTTCATTTAACCTTATCTAGTTCTACTTGCAACTCTTGTATTTTCTTCTCTAAACGTTTCTAATGTTAGGTGTGCTTCATTTTTAGAATCTGAACTTTTTCTTGAGTCACTAGAGTTTATGTCACCTTCCCACTCATCTTCATTGTCATAAGGGAATGTACGACAAGCTTTAGGTCTGCCAATTATTCCGTGGCCTTGGAAAGCTCTAATATTGCATCTTCCAGATGCGGATATTCTTTCCATGGCGTCAACTATTTGTTTTATAGATTATCCTTGAATGGAGTGGCTTCTTTTATAGACCTAGAAGGCATGTCTTCTTCCATTTCATCTTCTTCTGGTCCTCCCATGTCTAGGGTTGATTTCCTAGACTCTTCTCTATCTTCCTCAGCCTTCTCCTCGTATTCCTTTTCTTTTTCCTCCCTAATTTTCACCTCTTTCTTCAATTGTCTACTTTGTCATGCGAATTCATAGGACTTTGAGGATGATACCTGCTTCCTTTGAACATAGGCTTCCTTGGATTTCGTTATCTTGTCCATAGTATCTACAACAATATCATTGTCATCTATTTCTAATTCAATTTTCCTCTTGGCCCCCGATTGGTTAGCCACTTCTTATCTGAACCAAAACCCTTTTGTTCTATATTTTTAGTAAGAGGGTTTGAGGTCATAATTGGAATTCCATTCATCCTCTGCATGCCATCAGTTGAAATGTGGATAATTTCCTCCTAAGAGAGCTCAAGAATATGAATTGACAACTCCTTGCAGATAACTATTTTAATCAAACCATGGTGTTCTAGTGAATCCTCCTTCCTTTGTATCACCTTGCAACTCATTTCCCACATTGACTCTAGTAAGTATAAAGGAATACTGATGTTATTTTTTGGTTTGATGTGGCTTAGATTCCTTAGGAGGTCCAACATTCTGAAATGGAATGTAGGCACATAGATGAGCCTCCCAGAACAAGTGATATACTTTAAAATAACAGCTACAACCTCGTCCCAAGGTCTTGGCATCATTTACCTTTTGATTCTATTTTTATCCTCTTTATAGTCCCCCCCTTTGCAAATATGTTTTGTTTGTCCTTACTGGAACGTTCTATGTCATCCTTCCCCTAGTGTAATCCTTGCAGGATAACTATGTAGGCTAATAAATTCTATTCACTTACATGAATATGTAAACCTTTCACTCTTGTCACATACTCCTCTTATTTAATGTGCTTGATATTCTTAGAAAACTACAGGGCAACATTTAGGTCATATCGATTCAAACTAGTGATAAAGGTTTCCCATCCTGTTGTGCACAAGACTATTAAAACCTTTCGGTTATCATAAATGGGGAAGAGATCCGTTGGTACACTCTTTTTAAGAGCAATAGTCATCTTATATATACCTTGTTTAAACAATCTGAATAGATAAATAAACCAAGGGTAACTTACTTATGTTCTTAACCAGATGTATCACTTGCTTCATTCAGTTCAACACTTAAATATTTGTGAATGGATATGGTATCTCTATTCCTTCCTCATTTTTTGCTATAGAGTCTGGTTTGAACAGATCAAAGCTAACAATGCCCCTTCCATATGCTCCTGCATTTTTTTTCCTTATTACTTCATCATTTTTCACTTCTCCGACTCATATGCAGTTGATATCATGAGTAGAATTGACACAAAATTTTTAATTATGCCACTCATCCATATCATCCACCACCTGAGATTGATGTTTATATCTTCAATGCACAATGATTATAGTTCATGGAAAAGTGACTCTTATTTGACATGCATGCCGCATCCCAAAGACATGAAGTGTGAGTTGTCCTCAACTTTTTAATGGATAATAATTATTCTGCAGGACTAGATTCTAGCGAATTTGAAAATAATGAGGTTTGTAATGAGTTTCAGTGCTTAACATATCATGAGTGTTGAGATGTTGATGTGATGACAAGTGGTTTATTTATCTGTAGTAGATCATTGTTCGTCAGTAGTAAGATTACTCACTTCTGTAGTTGTTGGTGTTCACTTGATTTTGAATTTGTGTTTTGGTATCACTTTTGATTTTGGACTCGCTTGTTGTTGTGGTATTCTTTCTTGATAAGATGCTGGCTCATTTGATTATTTGTTTCCCTCTTGATAAGTTGTTGGATCGCTTAATAAGTTGTTGGCTCACTTGATAATATGTTATCTTGTTTTATTATTTGTTGGATCTCTTCTTAAGATGTTGCAAGTAGTCAGAGAGGGTGTTGATGTTTTCTTTTCTTTTCTATTTTCTATCTTTTTCCCCCTTTTTTTTAATAACAATCCTTTAGCTAAATCAGAGGACATCATGGTCCTCAATGAGCAAGAGATTCTTCTTGTAGGCATTTTCTATAAACTACTCTTTAGAGAGTGGCTTCCTATAGAGATTCAGGCGATGTCCATTTACCATCATTGGGAATTTTCTAGGTTTCAGAAGTTTAAAGGAAAATTGACAATTAGGTTTCTAAGTGCAAAGTCTTTTAAAATTGAAGGAAAAAGTCTAAGCTTTTGAGAATTGAGGGTGTAATCGAATGGTCTACGGATTACTTAAAATTCAAATAGAAAGATATCAAGATCTTCTGAGGTTAATCCATGAAAGTTGGAAAGATTAGCAAGGTTGATATTTCTTATTCAAGCATCCCCTTGGGGAAGGATAATGGAAAAGGTAAAGAGTTCTCTAGGTTCTTCTTCTTCTTCAGGCATTGAAGAATCCGAAGAAAATAAATTATCTCAATCAGGATTGTAACTGCAATAAGCTTCGTCAAAGCTAGGAAAGAGTTCAAAATTAAAACTTATTGAGCTAGTTTCGCTCATATGCTACTTAGGTAAGAAATGCCCAAATGAGTCCCTACTTCATCTAGAAATTCATGGTTGTGGATTTATGTTTTATGTTTTTTCTAAATGGATTTATTTTCTTCTCTTAAGGTTTTAGCACCTTCCCAGCAATGATACTAAAAAGTGGTGGCCTTCTAATATGCTTTTCTTTTACAGGTTCGTAAATCAGGAGTCCTACTTTAAATATCAACCAAGGGATGTACAAACTTAATAGGTGATGGCATTGTGTGTGCAACTACTGAGAGGTTTTAATTCAACTAGGGGTTTAATCTATGAAATTCAAGAAAAAAATCGAATTGAAAATGAGCTACCCTAGAAAACAATTGAATTGTTGATCTACGAAAGAAAAATATTCTAATATATCAAAGTAGGAAATTTACTCTATGAAAGTAGGAAATCTATTTCTATGAAAGCAATAAATTTACTCTAAGAAAGGAAGAAATAACTAATAAGCATAAAAGATGATTCCAAGGAAAATCTCTAAGTTGCATCAAGGAAAGTTACTTCTATGAAAGCCAAATTATTTCAATCTATAAATTCATCGAAAGCTATTCTTAATTCAGAAGCTAGAATCTAACTAACTGAACTGTTTCAAATACATGTTAATATAGATATGTCAAATCGCATTACAAATGGGAATTTTAGGACTACATATGATATATGAAATACTACAGAAACTGTTCTACACATCTATAGATGAAAACAAGGGATTATTTTTAAGGTTTTTGACTACAACCATAAATCAGACTAATGATGATTTCAAATCATTAAAATAAACTATTGAATGGAAAACAACAATGCATTCCAATTTAAATGGAAATAAACACAAGACTCATGTTTTACGCAGTGAGGGGGACCACCTCACAACATGTGACATGAGTTAAAATGAACTATGAACTCATAGGTTGCATGAAACATAAATCTGACATTAGCTGCTTCAAAAAGCCATTGTTCCAAAACTACAACTAAACTATTGCTCAAAAATATCAAAACAAGTCTACTACTGAAACTATGCCAAAAACTATCTGTGTGTCTCCCAAAAACACGAGTCTTCTACTTATTACATTTCATAAATTGTTCTCCTATATCTACTCAAGTGATCTCAAGACTAACTACTCGAAAATATTCTATAGAATGAAAAGAAGGAGAGCCTCGAAGGCCCTTGAATAAAACTTGAGTTCCTTCGCCCCATCATGTGGACAACAATGAACAATGTTGATATTATCAATGTGATCTACCTCCTTGTCTCATAAACCTGCATTTAAACGACATTGCTAAATCACTTGTCAACTTATTAAAAGACGCATTAAGCAAGGAAAACTCATCAGATTCCAACATTACTTAGAAATTAACTAAAATCATAGTTTATCTATAGAAAAGGGTGATTTTATTTATAATTGTGGCTCCATAACCCTTGGAACTGGGGATTGATGATTTTAATCGATACCTATATTGTAGCCTTATCAAAACGCAAGGGATGTAAAACATAATGCAAGGAAATATATGACATGAGTGATGATAGGGAACACAATACGACTCGATGCTAAAGAAAAACATTAATCACGTTATGAAAATTGAGTCACAGTCATCTGAGGACCAAGGCACAACTTACATAAGATTCAAGGATCAATTACACAAAAAAATGGCATGAAAACACTGCAATTAGAAGTTGCGGTTGTATAATTGTTATCATTAATCAAAAGCAGTGATACGATGTGTTACATTGGCATGAATAGCTATACAATTTGAATCCCAAGGAGGTCATTCGAATCACATACATGAGAGTGGCTTAGCTATTAGTTAGCCATACTAGACACATCATTTAACCACTAATCACAACCATAATTGACTTTAATTGAATCAGAGGTAGTTTAGACTAAGTCTAACTGAATAGAACTCAACTACATGTCAATTAGTAGGTGAGGGCGCATGTTTGACTTCAATTAGGTGAGATGAAGTGAACTGAACTGAACCGAGTCACCAAACATTTTTGGAGGCTTCTTAAATCACTCCAGCTAACTGGAAATTACCAAAAAAAGGAAAAATAATGATGGAGCCTCCTTCACAGCTGCAGTTTAACTGAAAGTAGGTGGAATAACCACCAGTTAACTGATTTGGGGCACTTAGGTCATGCAAATAAACCCATATGTGCTCCTTGATTGAAGGAGGAAGCCCAGTTAGTCTCTTCGATTGAAGGAGAAGACGCAGTTAACCTCCCTAATTGAAGGATGGTGATCCAGTTGATGATGATGTCACAAATTCGAGTCAATAACTTAGGATAAGTGGAAAATTAGGACAATTAGGTCAAAAAATGATGTGTGGGTTCGATAATGACTCCAACACGCCCCCTTAAGCTATACTCATGTAGAGGAGTAAACAAAAATAGGGCCTCGACAACAAAGGCCATAGGTCACCCTTTACAAAAAAATAACTCTAAACAGCTCAAAAAACTATAAGTGAGGAAAAGAGGAAAACCCTATGGGAACTCAAACTAAAAACTAAAGAATTAATTGACTCCACCTTGATGAACTCACCCCCAACGGTGAAAGGAGGTAAGTGAAATTTTTCTACGTAAATTTCTTGGTGAAAATGTCTGCAATATGCTCATCTGTCGAACAATATTGCAGAACAATTGTCCTGTCATGTACAAGTTCTCTGATGTATTGCATATGGATCTCAACGTGTTTGGTTCTCTATCTCTAAATCGGATCCGTTGATATCTTGATAGAACTTTGGCTATCACAATAAAATGACAGTAGATGAAGCACTACCAATATCATACTCAGACAAAATACCTTGCAGCCAAATTGCCTAGATGCATGCATTGACCGCTCCCCTGTACTCTGCCTATGCTGAAGAAAGGGAAATGGCAACCTACTTTTTTCTTGACCAGAAAATAGGCCCACCACCAAACATAAACACATAGCCAGAAGTGGACTTCCAATCTATGCTATCTCCCGCCCAATTAGAATCTGTAAATCCTACCAAGTCTAGTTTGGAATCACCAGAATAGTGAATACCATAGGATCTAGTACCATGCACGTACAATAGAATCGTCTTGGATTCCCTCCAATTAACCTCATGAGGCTACTGCATATACCTTGATACAGCATTCATGGCATAACAAATTTCAGTCCTTGAATGTGTCAAGTAGAGAAGGATTCCGATCAAAATGATGGTAAAGAGTAGAATCCATCTGTGGAGTTATTTTTCCCTCTTCAAGACTGATTCCTGAGAGGAAAGGAAATATTGCAGCATTACAATCAGCCATATTAAAATTAATTAATAGGTCTGAAACATATTTGTATTGTGTCACCATAATCCCATAAAAATCTTGAGTTATTTCTAGCCCGAGAAACTGCCTCAACGGGCCTAGGTCACTCATCTCGAAAGCATCATGTAAAACAGTTTTTATAAAAGAAATCAAAGCAAGGGTGATTCATGTGATTAAAATATCATCAACATACAGAAATATGATCAGAAAATTACCTTCATATTTCTGCAAGTACACATTTGTACCAGACTTACTTCTTTCAAAGTTCTGTGAGAGCAGAAATGAATCCATTTTGGTGTACCAAGATCTTGGGGCATGTTTTAAGCCATATAAGGACTTTTGCAACTTACAAACCAATGATAAATATGAAGTGTAGCATTCAGGATGCTTCATGTATATCTCTTCTTGTAGGTCTCCATGAAGAAAAACACTTGTTGCATCCATATGGTGCACCTCCCAGTGCTTGGATGCAGCAATGGCAAAAACCAGCCTAATAGAATCCATTTTTTCCACCGGTGCAAATGTCTCATTGTAGTCCACTCCTTGGACTTGGAAGAATCCTTTTGCAACCAACCGTGCTTTATATTTTTAGGTTGATCCATATGCAGAAACCTTTTTCCGATATACCCACTTGCATTGAACAAGTTTCCTCCGAGGTAGAAGGGAAACTAGCTCCCAAGTTGCATTTTGAGTTGAACTCTTCATCCATTGCAGCTTGCCATATAGGATAATTTCGAGCATGATAATATGACTTAGGATCAGACCCAATAATCATATAGCAGGTATCATACAACAAAGAATCATTTCAAGAAAGAGAAATACCTGCTCTTTGAAAAATTTATTGAGTTCTCTTTGGATCCACAGGATTTCCAAATATCAGAGATCACACTTCCATTTTCATCATCAGAATCATCAACAAAACGGAAGGAAATTTCAGTAGTTTCTTCCTCTACTAGTTCCACATCTTGGAGAGGTTCTTTGAAGCAGACACTTCTCTCTATGAATATATTTTTGGTTCTGATATTCAAGAGTTTGTATCCCTTTGATTCCTATGGATACCCAATGAACATCTACTCAATACTCTGCGGTTGCAAATACTTCCTCTTAGCGAGTGGAATTTGATCCCAAGCAATGGACCCAAAAACTCTGAAATTGGACACATCCGGTTTGTGACCAATGTATGCTTTGAAAGGTGTTTTTCCTTTCACGAATGAATGAGGGACACTGTTTTGAATGTAGGAAGAAACATTCATTGCTTCAGCCCAAATATTTTCAGCCAAATATTTAGCTTCAAGCATGCAGGTGGTCATCTCTTTTAGGGCCCGGTTTTTCCTTTCCACTACACCATTCTGCTGAGGTGTGTAGGGAATGAAGTGTTGTATATTGATTCCATATTTAGCACCAATGTGAAGCAGCTCAGATTTGATGTAATCTCCTCCATGATCAGATATGAGAGCCTTTATCTTGCTCCCAGAAGCAATCTCAATAGAAGCCTTAAAATCTATGAACTTTTCAAGAACTTCATATTTTTTCTTGAGAAAATAGACCCATGTGACTATCAACAGGTCTTCGATGAAAGTGAGAAAATACCTTGAACCACTCATGGAAGTTGTAGGAATAGGACCACTGATATCAGAGTGGATCAGCCCCAAAATACATGTAGCTTAGCTTTCCTTTCCCCGATCAAATTTATTCTTAGGGTGCTTGCCGACAATGCAACCTTTACAAATTCCATTGGAGGTTTTGATGGTAGGTAGGCCTTCCACCATGGAATGATTTTGAATTTTCTGCAAGTATTTGAAATTCAAATGTCCAAACCTTTCATGCCACAACTGTCTGACCTCATTCCCATGATTTAGAAGGGTGGTGGGCTTTGCATCAGGCACAAATTTGGAGAAATCATAGGTTTTAGTAGAATGATTCGCTATACCTGTTACAATGAGTTTTCCATATGCAATTTCTGAGATCTCAACATCATTTAGGCTGAATGTTACTCTCTTGGGAAAATCTCTGTGTGTCATTTGTTATACACTCAACATATTTGAAGCCAAGGAGGGCACATAAAGTAAATCATATAAGCTCTCATGTTCAAGTTTGACAATACCTTTTCCCTTTGAAATGATTTGAGAGTCATCTCCCATGTGGATGGGAATGCTTTTGTCGGAGTCCAGGGATGAAAAGGCTTATTTCCTTGCCACCATATGGTTCAAAGCACCAGATTCAATGAGTAGAGCTATAGGATTCAAAACATTTTCCATGAGGACATGTACTCTTTCGGGCTAAATGTTATGATCATGATTATCTCTCTTCCTTGCACCTTCGGGAATATTGATGTTATTCTTCTCAAGGAGAAGAATAATTTCATCAAGTTGTCTCTTCATGCAGGAGATTTTAGGGTGAAAACCCCTTCCACAATAGGAACATTTGATCTTTTCCTTTCCTTCTTTTCCTTTGTGCTTGTTCTTTCTTGAGCCTAAGGGCTCACCTAGCTGCTGGTGTTTCTCCTTTGGCTTGGGAGCATCAAACTTAGTCTTTTGGTTATTTTGCTTCCCATTTCCATTCGTATCTTTGGGTCCTCTAGCAAATAAGGCTTGGTCCTTGGAAGTTATGATGATTCCCATTTGGACAATCTTGTCATGCTCATTGGTGAGAGACTCAATGAATGCATCGAGGGTCGACATCTTCCAATTCGAGATTGTAAGTTTCCCGGTACGAAAGGTGGACACAAAAACTGAGTAATTTGGGCCAAGTTTGGAAAGGATGGAAAGGATGAGTTGATCATCCTCCTTCTCAACTTTACACTGCTTCAACTAGAGCACCAGGTGCTTGAACTTGGTGAAGAAGTCATTCATGGTTTCGAATTTCCCCGGGTTTAGAGATATTAGCTCATTCTCTAGCTGGTAGGTTCTCAAGCCATCTTGCTTATCAAACAAAGTAGCAAGTTGATCCCAAATCTCCTTGGGAGTCTTCAATCCAGTGATGTAGAAGAGAAGATCTCTAGAAATTGAAAGGCATAGAAATCCATACGCTTCATCAAGCTTATTCCAGTATTTTGCTTTGTCAACAACATGATTCGTCTCTACCTCCATGTCCATTGTGACTCCGTAGATTCCTTTGGAGTGCAGCTGAATCTCCATGTCCTCCTTCCACTGATGGTATTTGAAAGGAGTGAGTAGATTCACAGAAGAGGCCATTATGTTGTTGTAGTGAATGCAATTAAAGAGTTTAAAAAACCTGCAAATCACATAGAAAATACAAGGTAAGGTTGAACAGCCTACACTTTTGGATTTTTCTTCACACCCGTCTTAGTCAATCAAGCAAGATTGATCAATAATTCCTTTTCCCATGAATTATGTGGTAAACTCTTTGCTTCTGGTGCAGAGCTAGAATTTTTGAGCTTTTTGCTCAAATTGCATCATAGATCCATCAAGGAATCCATTGAAGAAGAAGAGCCTTGTCCCGCCATGGCTTTGATACCATATAAAAATTGAGTCACAGTAATATGAGGACTAAGGCACAACTTACAGAATATTCAAGGATCAATTACACAGAAAAATGACATGAAAACACTGCCATTAGAAGTTGCAACTATATAATTGTTATCATTAATCAAAAGCAGTGATACAATGTGTTACATTGGCATGAATAGGCAAACAATTTGAATCCCAAGGAGGTCATTCGAATTGCATACATGAGATTGGCTTAGTTGTCAGTTAGCCACATTAGACACATCAGTTAACCACTAATCACAACCATAATTGACTCTAACTAAATCGGAGGCAGTTTAGACTAATTCTAACTAAATAGAACTCAACTGCATCTCAATCCGTAGGTGAGGGAACATGTATGACTTCAGTTAGGTGAGATGAAGTGAACCAAACTGAATTGAGTCACCAAAATTTGTCGGAGGCACCGTAAATCACTCCAGTTAACTGGAAATTACCAAAAAAAGGAAAAATAATGATGGAGGCACCTTCACAGTTGCAGTTTAATGGGAAGTAGGTGGAATAACCATTAGTTAACTAATTTGGGCACTTAGGTCATGCAAATTAACCCATATTTGCTCCTTGATTGAAGGAGGAAGCTCAGTTAGTCTCACCAATTAAAAGAGAAGACTCAGTTAGCCTCCCTGATTGAAGGAGGATGATCTAGTTGATGATGATGTCACAAATTTGAGTCAATAACTTAGGATAAGTGGAAAATTAGGCCAATTGGGAAAAATAATGATGTATGGGTTGGATAATGACTCCAACACAAGTGACTTTGGATTTTGACCAAAAATCAAGCAAAGATGTGTTGCAGTTGTGCAACCGACTTACTAACTCTATTATTGTCTTTATGGGCCATCTACGGTGACCAATTTCACCTAAAATATCCATTTATATGTTGTATCATCCTCATATCTTAATTTATATGCAAATCAACTAGAGCAATCAGCAACCCACTGACACTAGCGATTACAATGATCAAGATGTCCACCGGTGAGAACAAAATTGGTTTTGGACTATTGTTTATATAGATTGATGGATAGAAAGATGACCATGATAGACGAATGAAATTTGTATGCATTTTGAATTATATCTTTCAAATCACAATTTCCAAAGTAGTTAGTTGACGAATAGTTATGATTCTCTAACCTATCCATCGGTCACTGCAATTGATTGAGTGATTGAATTATGATGTTTCCTTATCATGACTAATGCTTATCAAATTTTCTATTTTTTTTATTGCCACACTTTATTTTAAAATATTAATCACTGCATTTTTTTTTGTTGTTAGCTACCCATTTCATCCGTTGAGACTCTCGGGATATTTTTCAAGTGTATTAAATTTGGTCGATATGGTATTGCAAATTTGGTGGAGAGTGTCTAGTGGTTAAAATTTTAAAATATGGTTAATACACAATTGGTCGATGCCTGATCTTGGTCAGATATTAAAAGTGGTTGGTAGAGTCTCATCATAGATATATGGTCGAGGTCTATATGCTATGATTGGTTGAATCCTTTAGTCGATATTGTCTTGCTCGGGACTAAATACCGATAATATATTTTGTAAAATGTGGTCAAAATTATTTTCAAATGTGGTTCACCATTTGTTAGAGGGCTACTCCACGGAAAATCTCAATACCTGATATTCAAACTAAATCAAGGTATGGCTAGCTCATCATTCACAACATTTATTACAAAGGGCTCCACAAGAGCATCATGTCACTTACAAGAGTAGAACCTGGGTGGGGAGGGCAACATTCATTCCTCCCAACCACCCAAGCTACATCCATTTGACAAATGTGGTCAAAATTATGTGATTGATAGTATGTTTAAATGTGATTGATAAGGTTTTATCACTAGCATACCCATGAAGCAGGGAAATGAAACACCGAAAATAACTTCAATATGTTACAAGATGAGAGGAAGTTGTGTGTATATAGATAATACATTTTTATGTGTCGAAAGCAAATCTAACAAAACTATGGTAGGAATTGTAGTTGATGAAATTGAAAGGAAAACGTTGTTGCAAGTACTAATAAGTAATAAATAAAAACTCATGTAATTGATGGAAAGTAAAATGAAATGTGCATTAATTTGTCATACAGGAAAGTATACATATGTGAGTAAAACAATAAAGGGTTGGGTAGTGATCAAGTTTGAATCTGATTATATTCACAATCAACATTGGTATTTTCATTTTGTAAGGTGGGTGCAAGGATTGGGGGATGCAATTTTAAGTGTGAAAGGGACAGAGAATGAAGGCATGCCTCTTCATTTTTTTGAAGTAATACATATGAAGTGTTTTTCATCTTTGCATAGCATTCGAAGGAGAACAATGTTGCAATTCGCATTCCTTCTAATTTTGCAGTGTGGCATTGATCAAGATTTATGGATAGTTAATGCCCAAGCCATATTGATGGGGAGTTATTTCTTGTTACTTTGATTTATGGGTGGAATTGGTATGTGATTTGGATGAGATTGGTCCCGTGGAGGCCCAATGTAATTATCAAATTCCATGACAACATAGGATGGTATATTAGGAGGGCTAGATCTAGGTGTATATACAATTTGTATGGCCACTCTGAGTGCACCATTTACTAATCCTAATTGGACCCATAAATCTCAAATGATCCTCCATTGACAAGAATTTATTAGTCCTGTATGAGGGGAGGTTCCAGGTTGGTGTAGCATTGTGAATGTTTGTTAATAACTACTAGAAATGAAGTTGGGAAACATTAGTACCCCTTTGACGGAAGATTGTTTCCAAAATCTAAACCCTTTAAGAACTTCATAGTCAAATGAAAACGGGAAACCATGGTTTCAAATCCAAATCCATAATAAAATGCACTTCTAATTGCATAATCATAGGATGGAAGAATCCATGACATTTAGTTTAGATAATCTTGATATAGTGTATTTTTTATTAATACAAAAAGCATTTTTTATCTAGTGTAGTATAAACTCATATTGTGGTTGGTTGGATGATAATCTTGACACCACCTTTTCTTGTATTTTTATTTGGTGTTGTATTTAGGAGAAAAATCTAAAACACGAGATGATTTCAAATTTTTCCTTGTTTAATACAATTTTTTCTCTTTTCTTCTTGTTTGGAATAAAAATCTATATCGCTTTCTCACTTTTCAAAAGGATCTTCATTGAAGACATCCTTAGCATTATGGATTGGTGTTTTTCCTTGTTTTCTCTCAATGCTTATTGTGCTTGAAAATCAATGTTTGGACTTCACACTAACTTCGCTTTACTTTAGAGTTGTATGTATGTTATTCTTTTGTTTCTATGTTATATGTAAAATGAATAGGCATGAATGCAACATGAATTTTGAAGATACCCCGATACCATGCAGGTATTCTTGTGGCCCTTTGAAAGTTAAATCCAAATTCCTCTTCAAATTCATCTTGAAGAATTAGCACACCACCTGAAGTTTTTGCAAGAGGTTACAAAATTGGAATATCCACTCACATGTCCTCGCACAAAATATATCCACAATAGTATCATCTTGACGAGTTTCATGACCCAAATGATCCATCCATTGATGTCCTTATTTTCCATGTAAGCATATTTTTGATGGCTTAATGAATAAGGGGCAAATCCAATCCAAAAGGTGTTAGTCCCCCTACACAAACCAGAATTTGGCTACTGCCTCTAGACCTCTTTACCATGCATCGAAGCATCTCTAATGAGGTGCCTTGAATAAGGGAAAGGGAAATCTCAATGGTTTTTCCAAGGCATCAATCTTTTGTTGCCTATGGGTGTTATGCTCCCTAACCAGGAGGAGGCATGATCTCGATCTTAGGCTGGAAACAAAGAAACCATTCAAAATGTCTATCGAATAATGGGCCTTTTGTTGAGGTATTTTATTGTTCCAATTTGGAGAACTATCAAGAAGCGATCGAGCTCATGTACTTTATGTAGGGGATAACTCCAACAATCACCACCATTGGAATTATTGAGGTATGTACTTTTTGTTATTAGTTCGTGTTATCTATTTTCTTTTCAAGCCATGCTGCTATGGATTTTGAGGCATTTTCACATTTAGATGGGTATACACAAGCAAAAAATTGAATAAAAGCTCACAACTTATATTTATAGAGGTAGAGAGTACGAACTTTATTAGCTCCATGCATGAGACTAACAATCAACCAAAATAAGAATATAGCTTTGCTTAAATAATTTTATTTAACTAACCCAATATAGATTGTGACATCATTTGAGTTTCTTCACTTTACAACTATAAATTATAACATGTAGGAAGTGGGTGCTCTATCCAATATCAATCACTTTCCTATGAATGTCACCCCTTCCCAAGTTGAGAAATAATTTTAAAAGTTTGGGGAAGTCAAGCCGTTTGGGGTTCAAGTTAGGAGTAAAGTTTAGACAATATATAAGAGAATTGTGTATTAATTTTTATGCCATTCATATCTCAAAGTAATTGATTTGTTTGAAATAAAAAGGATTTTGTTATGGTTTTGCTGAAGATGCTAAATGGTAACAAAGAATGCTTCCTTGATACTTTTTTGGTGTTTCTCAATCAACCTTGCGATTTGAGGGAATAATGTCTATGCCTGCAATTGTCATTTTTTTTTCTAGGAGCGGGGGGGACTTCAATTTAGGATGATAATGTATGATATAGTTAAGCTTGCATCCTTCTTTCGTATTGTTTCACCTTCTAGCATACACTTTCAATTGTTGTTTCATTTTTCCTAGAGAAATAGGGCTCTCCAATTCAAGTTGATATGACCACTCTCATCAACTATTAAAATAATATGATATACAGTTCAATATATCTCTAAATTTACTCAAATAAACATTTCAATAGAACATTTGTTATTGATGTTTTTAGGCAAAAGTGAAGTAGTATTCTTGTGCCACCATTTGATAAGGTGATCTTTCTCGTTGCTCATCTAGAATGATTACCAGCTGAGTGACCCTCTATATATCATGTCACATGGAGGATAGAGAGAACACCTCTTGTCAAGGTGAAATCAATATGGCCTACAAGCCCTCTTATCACATCCCGTGGAGGATTGAGAGTATGCCTCCTCCTATCAAGGTGTAACATAACATTGTAATATATATATATATAAAGTAGCTTAATTCGACCTACATTCTACCAACTTAAATGATTCAAGCATATTGTATCATTTCTTTACTCAAATATCTGCATATTGGCTATTTATTCCTTAATTGTAAAATTGAGCGAGGATAGTTACTTGGGGATGAGTTGTGATGAGGGTAGTAGCTACCTGCACCACGGGTAATGGGAAATGACACTACCCCATGATTTCTATTTGGAATAACACCAAAATTCCACATGAATTAATGTTGTATCAGTTTCCTGGTGTTATTCCTAGTGGCAATAGTAGATGTATGCTTTATACAAAACACCTTCCACTAACCTCCTTGCAAGTCAAGTAGAGTTAGAATTCGCACTTAATGAGTTGATGAGAAAAAAAGATTTGCGTAGATTACAAAAATGGCTATGTAACACATCACAAGAAGTGTTTCTTAGACACAAGATGTTTTTTTATAAAAAAATGAAACAGAAATGACTCCCCTTGCTCTCCGGCTATAACTTCTTCAACAATTGCAACATGAGAAGAATACATAGATGGTGTAGCATCTTCTTATGCTCCAAATCAAGAATCCAAAGCGCAAAGGGTTCTTCATTGAATTACTTCTCCACAATTGATTGCTTTCCCATATGGTTCTTGCTCATATCCGTTACCTCGTCCTCCATCCCTTTTTGTATCCAAGTGACGCAATAATTATTGGATGGAGAAAAAATAGTTAAGGGTTCATTAAGAGCATCACCTCCTCTTGATTGGAAACTCTCTTAGGTATTTGACGAACACTCAACTCGAGAAGATGTTTAAGAGGGTATGTATATTTATAATTTTTTTTATTTATGGGTCTTTTTTGGTTAGTCAATATATGCCCATTTTTCAATAAAAAATACATGCTAAGTGTTAGTTTTTCATCACATTAAGCTAGCATTAAGATATTAAGATCTTTTCACTGAGAGAATAACAAGTACAACAATAAAACATAAGCACATCACAAGAGACAAGAGACACAAAGAGTTTTCCTCGGGGAAACCATAAAGGAGAAAACCCCGCAACTTCCTCTAAGATAGAATCAACACCAAAACAGTAAGAGATCTCCCAAAACAGCAGTAGTCTTCTGTCTTCTGTCTAGTCCCAAAATTTCCTTCTTCAGTAGTGTGCCACACTTGGGAGAGCAAGTGAAGTATTTCCACAATGTGATAAATAGAGAGACTCTCACTCTCTATTTATATTCATCCGTTCGCTTGAATTTCCTTTTCACACGTAGGCTCAACCTAATAATTACTACTCGAGCCTACACCTTAATTAGTGTATAATAACTCAAGTGCCCCAAAACTGTGGGGACTTACCTAATGACTTGATATGACTTGATTACATTATTAATCCTCCCGATCAGAACATCGGGGCATGACTACATGACTCAAATACATAATAGAAACATCCCAGAATAAACATCGGGTTACAATACGTAAGATACATAGAAGAATACATTCCAAAGTTACATATACATCAACACTCCCTCTTAACTAGGAAGGTATTCTTTCAACACAATTTTCAGCACTGGTCTTCTTTTCTGTATCAGCTGGATCATCTCGTTTTCAAGTCATATTCGTCTTCAAGTCATCATTAGATATGGATCATCTTCACTAGACTGGATCTGGATCATCACTCGATCTGGATCACTACTGCTGGATCATCATTACTGGATCTGGATCATCACTCGATCTGGATCAACACTGGTGCTGTCTCATGATTCTTCTTGTCATAGGAATTTCTACAGAGCCAGCCCTTTTTCATGCTGGTTGTAGGCCTACCCTCATGTAGGTCTTCGCCCAGCACTTATATCTGACCTGCTCGTCAGAAAGGCATGCCCATCACTCACATCTGATCATGTAGTAAACTACAATCCCATCAGAAAGGCCCAGCACTCACATTCACCAGCATGATAGGACACACCTACTATCATCTGTGAAATGGCTCAGCACTTACAACCACCAGCATGATAGGACACACCTACTATCATCTGTGGAAAGGCACAATGCTCACATCCACCAGCATGGTAGGACACACCTACTACCATCTGTGGAAAGGCTCAGCACTTACAATCACCAGCATGGTAGGACACACCTACTACCATCTGTGAAAAGGATCTGCACTTATAATCACTAGCATGGTAGGACACACCTACTACCATCTGTGAAAAGGCACTGCACTTATAGTCACCGGCATGATAGGACACACCTACTATCATCTGTGAAATGGCACAGCACTTACAGTCACTAGCATGATAGGACACACCTACTATCATCTGTGACAAGGCTCAGCACTTACATCCATCCATGCGGGAACACATCCTGCTCACAATGATGGAAGGGCATGCACTCATATCTGATCATGAGGGGAACACATCCCAACAATCATATCAGAATGGACCCTAGTCCTCCTCGACTGAGCTACCTGGTAACTGACCAGGCGCCTCCATTCTCCTAGAGAATGGCAGTTGCCCTTACATCCGACCTGCTCGTCGGAATGGCCAACACTCACATCTGACATGGAAGGAACTTAATCCTTTAGCCATGAGCAGAATGGTTCAGCCCTTACATCTGACCATGGAAGGAACCAATCCTCTCACCATGTCAAAATGGATCAGCCCTTACATCTGACCATGGAAGGAACCAATCCTCTCACCATGTCAGAATGGCTCAGGGTCTCATCACTGTCTCTGGGAGGAAGCCTCGATCTGGAGAACACCAAGTCTCTCTCTGAAGTACTCGAACTTCAGCCTAGCCAATGGCTTAGTCAATATATCAGCTATCTATTCCTCCGTCGCAACATACAGGAGCTTCACCGCTCCTCTCTGCACCATATCCCTGATATAGTGATACTTGATCTTGATATGCTTCGAACTGTCATGAAACACTGGATTCTCTGACAACTTAACGCAACTCTGGTTGTCACAATGTATACAAGTAGCATCTAACTGGAGATCAAATATATCAGACAGTAGCTTCCGCAGCCATACTGCCTCACAACTAGCTGAACAAGCTGTGACATACTCTGCTTCAGCTGTACTAAGTGCCACACATGATTGCTTCCTACTAAACCAAGAGATCACACCTGATCCCATACTGAAGCAACATCCCGAAGTACTCTTCCTGTCGACGGCACTACCTGCCCAATCTGAATCAACATAACCCTCCAGGTTAATCTTCTTCTTCGCATCGTACTTGAGCCCATAATCAATTGTACCCTTCAGGTACCTCAGAATATGCTTTGCAGCAATCAAGTGAACACTTCTTGGATCTGTCAAGTACTGACTCAAGGTGTTCACAGCAAAGCAAATGTCTAGTCTCGTGTTAGTCAGGTACATCAATGACCCAATCCTCTGACGATACATCGTAGCATCAACCGATTCTGACGAAGCATCACTCAATAGCTTCAGGTTCGATGCCATAGGTGTGGCCATAGCCTTGCAGTCCATCATCCCAAACCTCTTCAGGATCTCTACTGCATACTTCCCTTGTCCAAGGAAGATTCCATCTATACTCTGCCACACCTCCATACCTAGAAAGTAATGCATCATCCCCAAGTCCTTTATCTTGAACTCCGCAGCAAGCTTTCTCTTCATATCAGCAATCAACCCATCTATACCTGTCACAAATAGATCATCTACATACAGTAGGAGCATCACAGGATTGCCTTCTTCAACCTTGTAGTAAAGGTTGGAATCTGCTTTACTCTTGGTAAAGCCCAAACTGGAAAGAAAGCTGTCAATTCTACCGTACCAGGTCCTGGGTGCCTGTTTCAAACCGTACAGGTATTTCTTCAATCTGCATACATGAGACTCTCTGTCATGTGTCTCAAAACCAAGTGGATGTTCTACATATACTTCTTCTTCTACTACACCATTCAAGAATGCGGTCTTGACATCCTTCTGGTGTATCTTCCATTTCATCACTGCAGCCAGAGAAAGTACTGATCTGATGGAAGTGTATCTGGATATAGGTGAAAAGGTTTCTTCATAGTCTACTCCCTCTTTCTGAGAGAATCCTCGAGCTACAAATCTTGCCTTATACTTTTCAATGCTACCGTCTGCAGCATGCTTGATCTTGTAGATCCATTTGGAAGTGACAACTGACTTCCCTTTTGGTCTTGGGACAATATCCCAAACATCATTCTTCATGATCGATTGATATTCTTCGATCATCGCATCCTTCCATTCTTTCTGTTCAGTTGCTTCTTCATAACTGGAAGGTTCTTTATCAATGAAATCACATAATAAAGCTACATACCCGGAATTTGATCTTGTCCTCTTTCTTTCTCTGTGGTTCTCTTCTAGAGCTCTATATCTTTCCGCACCTTGGATAAGTTCACATACCCAAGCAGGTTTCCTCTTGTGAGTGTTTTTCTCCAGAGGTGGATCTACAGGTCTTAGTGGTTCCTCGAACTCTCGATCTTCTTCTTGAGCTTCTTCATTCATGATTGTATCACGGATCCTGGGTGCTTCTGTTTCTGCTTCTTCAGGTTCTTCAGTAGGTCTCTTTCTGGATTTTTTGTAGGCTGTGTCTTCATCAAATGTTACATCCCTACTGATGTCAATCTTCTTGTATCCTGGAAAGTAGATTCTGTAAGCCTTCGAGCTTTCAGAGTAAACCACAAATATACCCTTCTTTCCTGAAGGATCTAGTTTTGTTCTCTTCTCTTTTGGAATATGTATGTACACGGGACAACCGAATATTCTGAGATGGCTGACTTCTGGTTTCTTGCTAGAGAAGACTTCTTCAGGAGTCTTGTTCTCGAGTACTCTATGTGGAGTACAGTTCTGTACATACACTGATGTTCTAGCATCTTCATCCCAAAGATGCATAGGTAGATCTTGATCATGAAGCATAGCTCTTGCAGCTTCCATGATAGTTATGTTCTTCCATTCTACAACCCCATTCTGTTGAGGATTATAAGGAGTTGACAACTCCCTCTTAATCCCTGCTTCTTTGCATAGCTCTTTGAATTCATTCGAAGTGAATTCTCCACCATTATCTGATCGAATGGTCTTGATCTTCTTTTCAGCATGGTTCTCGATCAAGGCTTTGAATTCCTTGAACTTGCTGAACACTTCATCTTTGTTTTTCATAAAGTAAATCCATGTCTTTCTAGAAAAATCATCAATAAAAGAAACATAGTATGCATACCTGCTTAGTGATTTTGATGACATTGGACCGCATACATCGGAGTGGATGATTTCTAGAATGCCTTTGGCTTTGCTTTCGCTGCTAGGAAATGTCATCTTTGTATTCTTCCCTTTCGCACATCCTTTGCAAAATCCATCATGCTTTGCTTGGAATTCTGGAAGTCCTTCAACAGCTTTGCTTGCAATAGGTAGTGCTCTATAGTGCACATGCGCAAGCCTTCTATGCCAAAGCTCATTTGGCTCTACCGTATCATGGATCAAGGCTTGTTCTGGATGACCCTTCAATTTGTACAAGCCTCCTTCTTGTTCTC
>LPNX010233353.1:0-13877 GCA_001517045.1 Pseudotsuga menziesii
GAATTTTCTCAATTAGGATTATCAACACTAATACTACTACACAAATCAGTAACCTTTTTGTGTGACTCATATGCAAGGACTTGATTGTAACACCAATGTCACACAAAGGAAAGGTGACATATTTAACATATTATGCTCAAATTTACATTTATGCATATTTAAGCAAAGGTGTTTACATTAAATCATACTAGAGTACATAGATATTGGATTCTGAGTACATAAATTTTCACATGTTACACATAAATTTTGGTGGGTTTCTTCTTATGTATCTTGCGAGTTATATTGGTTTAATTATCTCCTTTCCGACGCAGTAGTTGAGTGTTCTTTGGCTCTGAAAGATCTTCAATCGTCATCTTGCAGAAGTGCTTGAGTGTGGTGTTCAATGTGAAGGTGTGGCTGATATGGCACGGGATGACCATCATGCTCCCAGCAAGAAGCATTCATCATGCTTGCGCTCAAGGGATTGGAGATGCCAGTGTCTCTCATCACCTTATTGCAATATAAATGAAGCATAAGAACACATGCATGCCCACATGCATCTTGGAGATGCATGATAGTGTTCAAGCGTTCATTGAGTGTTGTTCTCACATTGCTGAGCTATTTCATCTTCTATCACCATTACTTGCATCCATATCACCGTTACTTGCATCCATTGGGATAAATTCATATTAATAATCCCATAATCCTGGATTGATCTAACGAGTCAAGCTCTCTTTTTATAAACGAGTTGTCTAAAGAGGAGACTTTTTGACCTCTGTTTTTGGTGGGTTTTTACCAGTTTTTTGCCATGAATCTTCACACTACTAGATCTTACAAAGTGTGGGTGTTGAGGGTCTTCCCATCACTTGATTTCATTTCTGAGCTTAAAATTGCCTAAAAAACAACAAAAAATACAGATTTTGTAGATTAAACTCACCGGCATAAAATCAGCCAAAAAGTCAAAAAGTCCTAGTTAGACAGCTCCTTTTATAAATATATATATACAACTTTGTTTAGCTTTTCATAATTATAAAATTAATAAGTAATCCTAGATTGATCTAACGAGTCCAGCTCTCTTTTTATAAATATATATATATATATACAACTTTGTTTAGCTTTTCATAATTATAAAATTAATAAAAGAAAGGAGAGAAGGGAAAAGGTGGAATCGTATCATATCATTTGGGGATCAGACTGATATTATAAATGAAGGGAAAATTATATGCACTTGGCACTGTTCATTTGCAAACAATATTTGGATGAGATTGTGTACTTGATTTCTAGGAAAGCAAGAAGCAATTACTAGGGCAACAGCCTGGACCATGGACAAGTATGAAAATTTAAAACCTTAAAGTAGGAAAATATTAAACCCTTTACACTTTGCTCTATCAAATTATATTTAATGTTCAATTTTTCAATCTAAATATCAGTCGCAAACAGAAAGTACTTTGAACCCTTATCCATTTTTGAAGGATATCCAATTACATGCGATTCAGTACTTTGAAAACAATATGAAATATGGAATAAAATAAATATATTATAATTAAGTAAATAATATTAATTTATTTATTAATATTTTGGAGATATTTTTATGTGTCCATCTTATTAGCAATAAAACTATGGATAGATATAAATTTGGTACATTTGCAATGTTTTTCTCTATAATATACATATCAAATTCACACATATTTGAACACATTAATATTATTAATATGGTTGTTACTAGTATTTATGTTAACTAAGTTAAGATATTCAAACAATTTTCGTGATCTCCACATGGTTTAGGGTTCACGAAGGAAATTTTAAGACATGAATCACACAAAAAAATAATAGTAACTTAATAAAGTAATCCATGGTAATCCATGGCCAATACTGGTTTGTCAATTGTGGTGAAACATAGTCAATGCCACTCAATCAAACTAAACCATACACACCAAGGTTCCCTAATGTAAACCATGGCTGACCAAAATCAAACAATAGTTAAGCACAACACAATAAACTTTACCATGGTCAAAGAGTAGTCACCCTTGCTTATCTATGGTTAAAATTAGTTAACCATGTTTGAAAACATGGTGAAACTTGGTCAAACATGGTGAATGTGGTCAAACATAGTCAACCTTAGCTAAGAAAAGGAAAACATGATTTCTGAATGTCAACCATTGTTGACTAATTCAACCAAAATTAATGATGGTCAAATAATAGTCACTCAACCATACAGAATCGAGTTTCACTAATATAAACCATGGTTGACCACAGTCGAACAACAGTCAAGCATGATGCATTAAGGTGAACCATGATCAAACAATAATCACCCTTGCTTAACTATGGTTAAACTTAGTCAACCATATTTCGAAACAGGGTTAAAATTTGTTAGCTTAAGTTGATTATGGAAAAAAATATTCAACTTTGATTTAACACCTTTCATTAAAATGGTCAACTGCTACTAATAAAAGTTAATTATCGTCCACCACAATCCACTAAAGTCAACTATGCATATAAAATAGTCAACCATGGTTCACTATACTTGAGCTTAGTTCTTCATGATTTATCAACCATGTTTGACAATGGTCCAACATGGTCAACCTTTTCTCACCAAAATAAACCATATTTTTCTATTGTCATTCGCTAGGATTGGAGATATTTGAATATGCATTTACTAGGATTGGATAGGAGTCTCAAGTAACACATCACCAACATTCTTTCCTTACCTCTTTGCATATTTTGTTGCATGTCGTTGGACACATAGAGTCATGCTTTTTTTTATCATCTAAACATTATCTTACATCTAAAGTATGAATATAGAACATATTTCCCTTCACAATGTATCCAATACTGTTGCCAATAGACATATTTGGACATTTTATCTGAGCTACTATTTTATCCAATAGACATATTTGGACATTTTATCCGAGCTACTATTTTATCCAACTTAAAGTACATATTATTATCGTCTATGGCAATAAAAGCTTCATTCATTTTCCATAATTTAGCACCAACATTTGAAATATCCATTAGATAGTCCATTATCACTTAGAAGTTCACATCATGAGATACAAGATACTTTTTCTTCACAAAATCAATCAATGTTAATTGGTTGCAAAACAATTAAAGAAAATGTTGATGTATGGGTTTGTGCCCTCCTTGACTAGGTGTATCCTCTGTTATTAAGTGTGTTCTTAATCATTTCCTTCTAGTTGAAGTGAAAATCGTCCTTATTTTTCAGTCAGTTGAAGTTGAAAGCATCCATGTTTTCCTCCCCATTTAGGAATGGCTCAAGGGAAAGGAAATAAGTCTCAAATAGATGTCTCAACTATTGATGTGATGCCTAGAGGGGATGTTGGAGCTAAATTGAGAGTGGAAAAGTGATAGATGCCCCACCGAACTAGAATGTTGAAAACATTACTCTATAAATAACATGCTTCCTGGTGTTTATTATGATGTGGCCATAGCGTAAGGTGATGCACGACAATGGTAATGTGTTTATTATTATTGGTGCAAGTTAAAAATTTGGGCACTAGTACAAAGAGGGTCTCCAATTATCAAGGATCCTATCCATCAATTGTGACTAAGGATCCCACAAGGAAGATGATAGGGTGTTAATCCTTTCATGCCATACGTGGAATGGATACATGGTAGAAATCAATTCGGGTGCATGTTTTATAGTTACACACTAGTATAGTGGGGGTACTATGACCTACAGTAATATTAGTCGTGGATGATATTTGTGACACTTGGAACAAGGTTCACAATTGTTAATCATTTCATTATCAATGATGAGGAAAAAACACAAAATAAAGTGGCTCAGGACTTACTCTAAAGGAGCGAATCCTAACATCCAATTAAAAAACACCACATGGAATGGTTTTTTTTTAAAACCAATAAGACAAATTGATAAATAAATGAAAGGAAATAAATTAAAAAAAAATAAAAATAAAGAACAAGGAGGAGGATAAGGAATGAAAAGAAAAAGAAACCTATGCAACAATAGATGCAAGATTTTAAAAATACTTTGGATTTGGTGCCCTGATATTAGTGAAAATGAATTGGGGCTACACCTAAAAAAAGTATTAGGACATAAATTAAAAACAAAATGATACCACATCTCTGAAACAGAGATAGGATATGTGACAAAGTCTATATGAAAATTGAAGAGCATTCCAAGTTGCTTAATATATGGGTGATTTTCACACACTCAAATAAATGCAAGATATTAGACATTTTCGAGTGGTTGCACTAGAAAAATATGTTCGATTTTTATCATCATTCAAGATAGCATTATATTAGGATATTTAACTGAGAGAATATCAAGCACAACAATCAAACACAAGAGACAATAGACACAAATATTTTCCTCGAGGAAACCATAAAGGAGAAAACCCTACAACTTCCTCAGAGATAGAATTAGCACCAAAAGTAAAACCCCGAAAACAATAAGATGATCTCCCAACAGCAGTAGTATCTCTCTCTCTCTCTCTTGTCCCAACAACTTCTTCTGTCACTCATGCGCCCCAATGAGTGAGTGTGTGTGTGTGATAAATAAAGAAGCTCACTCTCTATTTATATTCTTTTGTTCACTTAATGTCCACTTTAACATGTCGGCCCCACTTAACAATTACTTACTAGGGCTGACATCTCTAGGAGATTCTAATAACCCTAGTGCCCTGCAACTGTGGGGAATTTAACCCTTAATCAATAGGAGGGTTACCCACAATGACTTTACATTACCTGTTTACATGATTGAATCTCCCGATAGGAACATCGAGGCATGACATGACTCAAATACATTACAGACACTTCTTGGAATAAACATCGAGGTGCAATACATAAGATATACAAGTGAATACATTCCGAAGTTACAATTACATAAACACTCCCTCTTAACTAGGAAGGTATTCTCTAGACACAGTTTATCAACATAAGTCTTCTTCTTTGTAGCATCTGGATCATCATCACTGGATCTAGATCATCACTCAATCTGGATCATCTTCACTGGATCTGGATTATCATCACTGGATCTGGATCATCACTCGATCTAGATCATCATCACTAATAGATCATCATTGTTGGATCATCATCACGGGTGCTATCTCATGATTCTTCTCGTCACAGGAAGTTCTATAGAGCTATCCCTTTTTCATGTTGGTTGTAGGCCTAGCCTCCATGTAGGTCTTTTCCAGCACTTATAATGACCCTAATTTAGAATGGCCTGCCCAGCACTTACATCTGATCATGTAGGAACCAATCCTATATGTTGAAATATTATAACTTCGAAGAATATTCTATATGTATCTTTTGTGGTCCCCGATGGTCCTATCGAGAGAACCACTTGTGTTATCTTGTATCTCAATGCTTCTAATCAGAATAACTAATAAGAGTCATGAGGTAGTCCCCTCTAATTCTAAAAGTCAGTCATTAGCACCCTAGTGTGGTTACTTGAGCCTACATGTGTAACTCAAGCCTAAATGATTTAACTCGAGCCTACATGTCGAATGAGTTAATTCAAGTGAACGGATGAATATAAATAGAGACGTGGTGCTCCTCATTTGAGACACACACTCTCACTTGTGTAGCACACTAGTGAAGGAGAGAAGTAGCTGGAGAAGGAGGAGGATGAGGCTTTGATCTCCTTGTTGGTTTTACCTTTTATCTTTTTGGGGCATCTATATTGAGGAAGATTTTGTTGGGTTTTTCCCTTTAGGTTTTTCCCAAGATAAATCTTTGTGTTCCTTTTGTATGGTTTTGCTTGTCTATCTTTCAGTGATCATGTTTATATGCTTTTGTTATGAAAAATGAAATGATATACTAATGTCTTAGCTAAGCATATGAAAATTTAACATGGTATCAGAGCCACCCTGAAAGAAGACATTGTGCAGCTACAGAAGATAGGGATTCTTAATTTTTGGGTCTCTATCCACAATTGATCAGCAAAAGAAGGCTAGACTGACTCTCCATTGAAGGGCGCATCTTTCTGTCGAAGCATAATTTGATTCCGAGCATTTTCAGTTTTGGTGCGGAAAATTAGGGCTTTCTACAAAAGAGAAATTTTTGAGTGAGCCGGGCATAGAATTGTTATCCTCATCTAAATCGAATTTTAGAGACCTAGATCAATAAATTTGGTTGGGTGAAACTCCGGGAAAGTCAAACCCTAGTTTGACCCCGAGCTGGAAAAAAACCCTAAATACTAAAACTGCTAAGTTTTGGTACATTCACTATATCCTAATATTGGTGAAGGATCAGGAGCTGAAAATTGCAAAGGCTGAATATAACATCCTTATGTACATTGTGTCCAAAATTAAACCTTATATTCGCTATATTCCGGGAGATATGATCCCTCCAAGTGAGGGTTCCAACCTCTTCCAGAATTCATCTCTAAACATGACACCTGTGCAGAATTGTTGTAGCTTGGGCTACAGAGATCCCAATGGAATTCCTGAAGATGTTCCAGAAAAATCATGGAATGCACTTTCTGTGTTCCAAAGTGTAGAACCAGAAGATGAAACAGTGACACGTGGCAGGCCGTACAACTTCTCTTTTTTGAACAGTCCTGTAATAGGTCACCTTGGGAAAAGGATCATAAATACAAATTGGTGAAACCATTTTTGATGAAACCTATGGTGTTGGATCAGGGACATGTGATTTTACCTTAGTGTGATATTTTAGACAAATAGGAGCAGCAATTTCAGAGATATCACAGAAATAGTGACAGGCATTTCTGCAGAACAAATTGGAAAACTAGGGCTTCTTGTTCCAGGAGCTTCCCTCTACTGTTTTCAGAAAAGGAGTACATTGGACAGATCCATTTGAAGAGATATATCTTTCTATCCAATCAGATTTTAAAGATTCCAAGTTTTGAAAATTAGGGTTTCTTTGACAAACCCTAGATTAGCCAGCTCCGAAAGCAAGACAGACACCTCAAATCGATAAGATCTAATCTTTTGCTATTTGAATTTAAGGTTCTCATTTGAAAGTGATCTATCACATCAGATTGTTGATAGGCTTGGTGAAGTTGATAATTTCCAATCATGGAAGTATTTGATCTCTCTGAATAAAATGAATTGGACACCTACATGAGTAGAGAGATTCCATTTCTAGAGGAAGATGAGCCTCAAAGCCTTACACCAGAAGAACTTGATCAAGGCCAAGAAGTTCATTGTTGATTCAATCACGGATCAACTTGTACCACAAGTGTATTCCCTAAAGACACTGAAGATGTTTGTTTCCTTGATCAAGCTATTTGAATATAAAAACTTAGATCAAAATATGGCTTTGAGAAAACAGCTGAAGAATGTGAAGATCCAGAATGCAGAACATCTTGAAGTGGTAGAAGAATAAGCGGAGAATGTAGAAGTGGTGATAGCCACCTTGAATGGTCTCCCAAGATCAGAGAATTCATTCATTCAAGGAATGAAGTAATTACTTTCAACAAACTCTGGGAAGAAGAAGAAAAATCTCGTCTCATAAGAAGAGAAGAAGAAAGATGGGAGCAATTGAAGATCAAGGTCTCACCATTCAAAGAAGATCCCTCAAGCGATGAGGGTTATGAAGAACTCAATTCTTGAAGAACCTCTTATCCATATTATCATTTGGATAAGAAATGATGATGTCATGAATGAAGAAGATGATGAAGGAGAAGGATCAAGAAGGAGTCTGCCCACAAAACAAATAAAGATAAGTATTCAATTGTCATTTCATGATATTGTTTTGTTATGCATTTGTTTATATTCAGTTGATGTATTATGCATGATAGATTGTTTGCATTAATACTACTAATATGCATGTGATGGGTAAGTAGCTCATGGTGCTATACAACTCTCCATTACTACTTATCTAGAATGAAACCTCTTTGCTGACATATTGGATTAGTGCACAATCTCAATGATGTCATGGTAGAGATGGAAGGAATCTAGAAAGTTTCTATGAGATATGGATGAATGTTGTATTGGATAAATAGTTTCATGATGCATAAGAATTTGTCGTTATGCATATGTTTTATGAAATAGTTCTAACCATGCAACTGGTGCATTTGAATTGTAGGAAATGTCCTGTACAACCTCCTACAAAAAAAGAAAGATGAGACTTGTTTCGAAGAACAAGTGATGAAAATTCAATAAACATGAATCTAAACCTCCCAGTGTTAGAGACACCATGACCGAAGAAAGAGCTTCAGAGAATGGTAGATCCACCTCAAAGGATGAAGACCACCATGGGTATGAGAGATAGCTCAAGATGAATAAAATATTGCTATGAAAGAAACTATGATCAAAGAATAACAGTTAATCATGGGGAATGATGTATACGATATGATTTCGAGACATAAAGGGAAGTACATAGTATCCTCCATATGGATCTACAAGAACAAGTGTACAAAGAAAGGTTCGTGATTTTCCTAAGAAAGAATAGACTATGACATGACATACTCTATTGACCAGTATATATCAAGCATAGAACCACCTGTACAGAATGAAGAGGGAAGATGATACTCCACTTCAGGGGGAGTGACTATAGAAGATATCTGAGTTCAACATGGTACGACATGATGGATAGCTTCGTGATGGATCGAGACTTTACCAAGAGTAAAATGGGTTCCAACCTTCAAGGTTGAATGTAGAAGACTAGGATATGCTGATGACCTGACAAGAAAAACTCATGGAATATGTTATGATGAAATAATACTAGAATGATGTTTGGGATATTATAGTACTCAAACCAGAAAGCAAGAATGTGGTATCTTCCAAATGGATTTCCAAGATAAAATATGTTGTTGATAGAATTAAGGAAAGACTTGTGGATAGAGGTTTCTATTAGAAAGAGGGAATTAATTCTGAAGAGACACTTACTCCAGGAAGTAAGGTACACTTCCTTCAGAACTATCATGGTAGTTTCTTCCATGGTGAAGTAAAGACAAGCCTTCCTTAATGGTATGATTGAGAAAGAGTTTTACATCGAATAGTCACGAGGATTTGAAGTTGAAGCCAGATGGAATCACGTATGCAAGTTGAAGAAGGCCCTCTATGGCCCGAAGCAAGCTCCCAAAGCTTGGTATGGAAGAATAGATAGTTTCTTGTCGAGCATGGGATTTACCAAGAGTAAAGTTGATCCTAGCCTTTATCTCAAGGTTGTAGAAGATGAACTTGTCATCTTGTTATTATATGTGGATGACTTATCATTGACAAGAAATGAGAAACAGGTCATGGAAATCAAGAAGAAACTAGCTGAAGAATTTGCGATGAAAGACCTTGAGTTAATGAATTATTTCCTAGGTCAGGAAGTATGGAAAAGTTCAGAAGGAATCTTTCTCAACTAGGGAAAGTATGCGGTAGAGATATTGAAGAGAATCAATATGTTGGAATGCAAAGTCATGGCCACACCCATGGACTCCAATCTGAAGCTGTTAGCTGATGACTCATTAGATTTAGTGGATATGACTCATTATAGACAGATCATTGGGTCATTGATGTACTTAACAAATACCAGAACAGACATTTGTTTTGCTATGAACACCTTAAGTCAATATCTTGTTCAACCAAGACGGGTTCACCTAGTAACTGCAAAACATGTGGTGAGATATCTGAAAGGGACTATAGACTTTGGTTTATATTATGATGGTAGCCATGAGTATAGATTGTATGGCTCCACAGATGCAGATTGGGCTGGAAGTATCTCAAATAGGAAAAGCACATTAGGTAGATGCTTTCGTTTGGGGTCCGCTATGAGTTCATGGTTTAGCATAAAACAGTCCAGTGTTTCTCGTAGCATGGCTGAAGTAGAATACATAGCAGATTGCTCTACTAAGTTGTGAAGCCATATGGATTCGGAAGATGATATTAGGTCTCTTTGACCTAAATATGGATACTACAATGATTCTATGTGATAACTAGATTTGTGATGACAGAGAACCCTGTGTTTCATTGTAACACATAAAAATCCGGTATTTCTACAAATGAGTGAAGATGCAAATGATGATGTTTCAATATTTATATACTGTAGATGCAGATGATGGTGATTCAGTATTTTGATACTGAATACAGAAATGATGATGTTTCAGTGTTCCCATACTGAAGATATAGATGATGAATATTTTAGTGTTCCCATACTGAATATACAAATGATGTTTCAGTATTTACATATTGTAGATGCAGATGATGGTGATTCCGTATTTCTATACTGAAGATATAGATGATGATGCTTTTAGTATTCACATACTAGAGATACAGATGGTGATAGTTCATTATTCACATACTGAAGATGTAGATGATGATGGTTTGGATGATGATGTACTAACGAAGCCGCTATCTCGAGTAAAGTTCGAACACTTTCAAGACAAGCTTGGTGTTGTTTGGAAAGACCTTCCCTGAAAGGGGGAGTAGTGATGTTGCAGTGGGATTGTATCATACCTGGGCACTTGCCCAAAAGTGACTGAGAAACCTCGGTCTTTGAGAATGAAGAGGGATTGTATCATCCTGGGACATATGTCCAGAAGTGATCCTGTGACTTCGGTCATTGAGAATGAAGAGAGATTGTATCATCCTGGGACATATGTCCAGAAGTGATACGGTGACTTTGGTCATCGAGAATGTGGTACGATTGTATCATCCTTGAACTTCGGTTCAGAACAAATTTGGTGAACTTCAGTCATCAAGAAGGTGGTAGGATTGTATCATCCTTGCACTTTGGTTCAGAACGGATCCGGTGAACTTTGGTCATCGAGAAGGTGGTAGGATTGTATCATCCTTGGACTTCGGTTCAGAACGAATCCAGTGAACTTCGGTCATCGAGAAGGTGGTAGGATTGTATCATCCTTGGACTTCGGTTCAGAACGGATCCGGTGAACTTCGGTCATCGAGAAGGTGGTAGGATTGTATCATCCTTGGACTTCGGTTTAGAATGGATCCGGTGAACTTTGGTCATCGAGAAGGTGGTAGGATTGTATCATCCTTGAACTTCGGTTCAGAACAAATCCAATGACTTTGGTACTCGAGAACATGTGTTGATCCTGTAGTTCCTAGAGGAAGGATTGTCTAAGTTCCACATCTGTGTTGATCCCGTAATTTTGAAAGGAAGGATCATTAGTAACTCCGTAAATACCTAAATCTCGTAATTCTGAAATGAATGATCATTGAATTGATCCTGTAATTCCAATAGGAAGGATTGTCTGAGTTCCACATCTGTGTTGATCCCGTAATTCTGAAAGGAACAATCATTAGTAGCTCCGTAAAGACCTAAATCTTGTAATTCCGAATGGAATGATCATTGAATTGATCCCGTAATTCCAATAGGAAGGATTTTCTAAGTTCCACAGATGTGTTGATCCCATAATTCCAATAGGAAGGATTTTCTGAGTTCCACAAATGTGTTGATCCCGTAATTTCAAAAGGAAGGATTGTTAGTAACTTCGTAAAGACCTAAATCCCATAATTACAAAGGGAAGGATCATTAGTAACTCCATAAAGACCTAAATCTTGTAATTCTGAAAGGAAGGATCGTTGGTAGCTCCGTAAAGACTTGGTCCCATAATTCCAACAGGAAGGATTGTCTAAGTTCCATAGATCTGTTGATCCCGTAATTGTTGATGTATATGTAACTTCGGAATGTATTCTTCTATGTATTTTATATATTGTAACCCGATGTTTATTCCAGGATGTTTCTATTATGTATTTGAGTCATGTGGTCATGCCCCGATGTTCCGATCGGGAGGATTAATAATGTAATCAAGTCATATCAAGTCATTAGGTAAGTCCCCACAGTTTCGGGGCACTTGAGTTATTATACACTAATTAAGGTGTAGGCTCGAGTAGTAATTATTAGGTCGAGCCTACGTGTGAAATGGCAACTCAAGTGAACGGATGAATATAAATAGAGAGTGAGAGTCTCTCTATTTATCACTTGTGACTTACATCACTCTCTCTCTCAAGTGTGGCGCACCTTTGGAGAAGGAAATCATTTCGCTTGACAGAAGACAGAAGGCTATTGCTGTGTTGAGAGGTCATCTTACTGTTTTGGGTATCACATGTTGTGGTGATACTATCTTAGAGGAAGTTGCGGGGTTTTCTCCATTTATGGTTTCCCCAATCAAAACTCTTTTTGTCTCTTGTCTCATGTGATGTGCTTATGTTATTGTTGTGCTTGTTATTCTCTCAATGAAAAGATCCTAACATAATGCTAGCTTAAATGTTGAAAAACTAACATGGTATCAGAGCTAACCTGAGAAGAAGACATTGTGCAGCTACAGGAACTAGGGCTTCCTATTTTGTTGACCTTCCTCCACATATTTTCAGCAAAAGTAAGGTGGAACAACTCTCCTCCTTAGGGCGCATCTTTCTGTCGAAGCGGAATTTGATTCCAAGCATTTTCAGTCTTCGATGCGGAAATTAGGGCTTTCTACAGAAGCGTAATTTTTGAGTGAGACCAGCATAGGATTGTTCTCATCATCAAAACCGAAGTTTAGAGACATGGATCAAGAAATTTGGTTGGGTAAATCTCTGGGAAAGTCAAACCCTAGTTTGACCCTGAGCTAGGAGAAACCCTAAATACTAAAACTGCTAAGTTTTGGTATAGTCACTATATTCTGAGATTGGAAAAGTCTCAAAATCTAAAAATTGTAGGGGTCGAATATAAACTCATTATGAACACGGTGGCCAAAAATCATCCTTAGAGTCGCTATATTCTGGGAGATATGATCTCTCCAAGTTAGGGCTCCATCCTCTTCCAGAAATCATACATAAACAGGACACCTGGGGAGATCTGCAATATCTTAGGCTACAGAGGTCCAAATGGAATTTCTAAAGATGTTCCAGAAAGGGAATGGAATATGATTTCTGTGGTCCAAATATCAGACTCAGAAGATGAACCAGTGACACGTGGCATTCCGTACAACTTCGCTATTCTGAACAGTCCTGTAACAGGTCACCTTGGGAAAAAGATCATAAAACCCAAATGGTGAAACCGATTCTGATGAAAGCTATGGTGTTGGATCAGCGACATGCGAGGTTACCTCAGTGAGAAATGTCAGACACAGAGGATTAGTAATTTCAGAGATATCACAGAAACAGTAACAGGAATTTCTGCAGAAGAAATCAGAAAATTAGGGCTTCGTGTTTCAGGAGCTTCCCTCCACTGTTTTCAGAAAAGGAGTACATTGGACAGATCCATTTGAAGAGATCTATCTGTTCATCCAATCAGATCTGAAATTTTCCAAGTTTTGTAAATTAGGGTTTCTGCGACAAACCCTAGATCAGCAAACTCTGGGACAAGGACGGACACCTCAAATCGGTAAGATCTAATCCTTTGCTATTTCCATTTGAGGTTCTCATTTCAATATGATATATCACATCAGCTTGGTGACAAACTTGGGGAAGTTGACAACTTCCAAGCTTGGAAGGATATGATCTCTCTGAAGAAACTGGATTGGACACCTACCTGAGTATAGAGGTTCCAGTTTCAGAGGGAGACGAGGTTAGAAGCCTTTCACAAGAAGAACTTGGTCAAGGCGAAAGAAGACATCATGCTCATGTTGCAGAGGATGATGAACCATCCAGAAAGAGATCCATATATGAAAGTGAATATTCTTCAAGCAAGGATGAATATATTCTGATATCAGCTCTCATAGGTAACATTACTCATGGAAGTGATGATTGGCTTATAGACAGTGGGGCTTCCAAACATATGACGGGATTCAAGGAATCCTTTGTAAGACTCTCATAACATGAATCACCTCACAAGGTGAAACTAGGAGATGACTACCAATATCCAATAAAAGGTAGTTGGGAATCTTCATACAAGCTAGACTCTGGTAAGTGTCTAACAATGAAAGAAGTATTGTTTGTTCCAGGATTCAAGAAGAACCTTCTCTCCATTTCAGCATTGATGTAAAAGGAATGTGGATTGCATTCATAGATGGT
>LPNX010233353.1:14713-69657 GCA_001517045.1 Pseudotsuga menziesii
CGTATAATCATGTGTGCAAATGAAAGAAGGCCTTGTACGAGTTCAGAAGACACCCATGGGATAAAACATACATGATGAGCTTGATGAATATCTTAACCTTTGCTACAAGGTTGATAGAGGATGACAAGCTCATAGATGGGTGCAAGATGAACTTTTGAAGAAGTTCAAGATAGAGGATCTTAGTATCCAGTGATCCTAGATGGATACTTCTTGTCACTCCAGTACAGAATGTTTCAGTGCATAGAGTATGGAAGACAGAGGGAGTATGATGCTCCGCTTCAGAGGGAGTGATTACAGAAGATCCTGAGGTTCGACATGGTACAACAGGATGGGCAGATTACTGATGATTCTAGGATTTACTAAGAGTAAAGTGGATTTCAACCTTTGCTTCAAGGTTGAAGACAGAAGACCAGTGATGCTCCTGTTATGTGTCGATGCGCTATTGTTCTAGGTATGGAGGTGTGACAGAGTGCAGATGGAATCTTCCTTGGACAAGGGAAGTATGCAGTAGAGATCCTGAAGAGGTTCAGGATGATGGAATGCATGACCACACCTATGGCATCGAACATGAAGCTATTGAGTGATGCTTCATCAGAGACGGTTGATGCTACGATGTATCATCAGATGATTGGGTCATTGATGTACTTGACGAACACGAGACCAGATATTTGCTTTGCTGTGAACACCTTGAGCCAGTACCTGACAGATCCGAGAAGTGTTCACTTGATTGTTGCAAAGCATATTCTGAGGTACCTAAAGGGTACAATTGATTATGGGCTCAAGTATGATGCAAATCAGAAGATTAACCTGGAGGGTTATGTTGATTCAGATTGGGCAGGCAGTGCCATCAACAGGAAGAGTACTTCGGGATGTTGCTTCAGTATGGGATCAGGTGTGATCTCTTGGTTCAGCAGGAAGAAATCCTGTGTGGCACTGAGTACAGCTAAAGCAGAGTATGTCGCAGCTTGTTCAGCTAGTTGTGAGGCAGTATGGCTACGAAAGCTACTGTCTGATATATTTGATCTCCAGTTGGATGCTACTTGTATACATTGTGAAAACCAGAGTTGCGTGAAGTTGTCAGAGAATCCAGTGTTCCATGACAAGTCGAAGCATATCAAGATCAAGTATCACTATATTAGGGATATGGTGTAGAGAGGAGCAGTGAAGCTCCTATATATTGCGATGGAGGAATAGATAGCTGATGTATTGACGAAGCCATTGGCTAGGCTGAAGTTCGAGTACTTCAGAGAGAGACTTGGTGTTCTCCAGATCGAGGTTCCCTCCAAGGGAAAGTGATGAGTCCCAAAGCCATTCTGACGAGCAGGTCATATGTAAGGGCTAATCCATTCTGTCATGGTGAGAGGATTCAGTTCCTTCCATGTTAGATATGAGTGCTAGAGATCCAAATCCATTCTGACGAGCATGTCAGATGTAAGGGCTGAGCCATTCTGTCATGGTGAGAGGATTTAGTTCCTTCCATGTTAGATATGAGTACTAACTGCCATTCGAGGAATGGAGGCACCTGGTCAGTTACCAAGAACACTCAGTCAGGGACTGAGAGAGCCATTCTGACGAGCAGGTCAGATGTAAGGGCTGAGCCATTCTGGTCATGGCTAAAGGATTAAGTTCCTCCCATGATAGATGTGAGTGCTGGCCATTCTGTCGAGTAGGACAGATGTAAGGGCAACTGCCACTCTCCGGGAGAGTGGAGGTGCCTGGTCAGTTACTAGGTAGCTCAGTCAGGGACTGGGGGCCATTTTGACAAGGGTGTAGGATTCAGTTCCTACCACGTCAGATGTGAGTGCACAAATCTTTCTTCAGTGTGGCGGATGTGGTTCCGACCTTGGTGAGAAGAACATAGTTCTTTCATCATTGTGTTGGTTGTGGTTCCAGCCCAGTTGAAAGTCTTCCATCAGTGTGGTGGATGTGGTTCCAGCCTGGGTGAAAAGAACAGAGTTCTTTCATCATTGTGAGCGGATGTGGTTCCAGCCTGGATGGGATTGTGCCCTTCTAACGAGTAGGTCAGATATAAGTGCAGATCCATTTCACAGATGATATTTGATTGTGCCTATCATGCTGGTGAATGTGAGTGCTGGGCCTTTCTGATGTGATTGTAGTTTACTACATGATCAGATGTGAGTGCTGGGCATGCCTTTCTGATGATCAGGTCAGATGTAAGTGCTGGGCGAAGACCTACATGAGAGTAGGCCTACAACCAGCATGAAAAAGGGCTGGCTCTGTAGAACTTCCTATGACGAGATAGTACACACATGATGATGACCAGTAGAGATCCAGATCGAGCTATGATCCAAATCCAGTTATGATGACTCCGAGAGATCTATATCGAGTGATGATCCAGATCCAGTAGTAGTGATCCAGATTGAGTGATGCTCCAGATCCAGTCCAGTGATGATCATCCAGATCGAGTGATGATCCAGATCCAGTGATGACGTACTATGATGATCCAGATCGAGAGATGATCCATATCCAGATGACTTGAAGATGAATATGACTTGAAGACGAAGATGAATTGAAGACGAAGATGATCCAGTTGATACAGAGAAGAAGACCAGTGCTGAAAATCGTGTCGAAATAATACCTTCCTAGTTAAGAGGGAGTGTTGATGTATATGTAACTTCGGAATGTATTCTTCTATGTAATTTATATATTGTATCCCGATGTTTATTCCGAGATGTTTCTATTATGTATTTGAGTCATGTGGTCATGCCCCGATGTTCCGATCGGGAGGATTAATAGTGTAATCAAGTCATATCAAGTCATTAGGTAAGTCCCCACAGTTTCAGGGCACTTGAGTTATTATACACTAATTAAGGTGTAGGCTCGAGTAGTAATTATTAGGTCGAGCCTACGTGTGAAATGGCAACTCAAGTGAACGGATGAATATAAATAGAGAGTGAGAGTCTCTCTATTTATCACTTGTGACTTACATCACTTGCTCTCTCAAGTGTGGCGAACCTTTGGAGAAGGAAATACTTTGGCTTGATAGAAGACAGAAGGCTATTTCTGTGTTGGGAGGTCATCTTACTATTTTGGGTATCACATGTTGTGGTGATACTATCTTAGAGGAATTTGTGGGGTTTTCTCCATTTATGGTTTCCCCCATCAAAAATATTTGTGTCTCTTGTCTCATGTGATGTGCTTATGTTATTGCTGTGCTTGTTATTCTCTCAGTGAAAAGATCCTAACATAATGCTAGCTTAAATGTTGAAAAACTAACAGTAATTCCAATAGGAAGGATTGTCTGAGTTCCACAAATGTATTGATCCCGTAATTTCGAAAGGAAGGATCGTTAGTAACTCCGTAAAGACCTAAATCTCGTAATTACAAAAGGAAGGATTGTTAGTAGCTCCATAAAGACTTGATCTCGTAATTTTGAAAGGAATTATCGTCTAAGCTCCACAGATGTGTTGATCCCATAATTCTGAAAGGAAGGATCATTAGTAACTCCATAAAGACCTAAATCCCGTAATTTCGACAGGAAGGATCGTTTGAGTACCACAGACATGTTGATCCCGTAATTCCGAAAGGAAGGATCATGTTGATGATGATGATGTTGATGTTTTGATGATGTTCATGTCTTGATGATGTTGATGTTGATGTTTTGATGATGTTGATGTTTTGATAATAATGATGTTTTCATGATGATGATGTTTTCATGATGATTTTTCTGATCAAAAGATCAGAGTATGATGATGATGTTGTTGCTGATCGAAAGGCCAAAGTGCTGAAGATGATGTTGCTGATCGAAAGGTCAAAGTACTAAAGAGGTTGCTAAAGTTGTTGCTGATCAAAAGATCAATATACTGAAGTTGTTGTTGAAGATGATGTTACTGATCGAAAAGTCAAAGTGCTGAAGATGATGTTGTTGATTGAAAGGTCAAAGTGCTGAAGATGATGTTGCTAATCGAAAGGTCAAAGTGTTGAAGATGATGTTGTTGATCGAAAGGTCAAAGTGCTGAAGATGATGTTGCTGATAGAAAGGTCGAAGTGCTGAAGATGATGTTGCTGATCAAAAGGTCAAAGTGCTGAAGATGTTGCTAATCGAAGCAGTCAAAGTATTAATAATGATGAAGACTGAATATTGAATATGAAGACTACGTAATGTTGAAAAGATTCCAATGATATATAGATGTGTTACCCTGATGATGCTGATGATGTCCTCTATCTCTCTCCTACTATTATTGTTGTTGATGTTGTTGTAGAATACCCTTCTCGTTAAGGGGGAGTGTTGAAATATTGTAACTTCGAAGAATATTCTATATGTATCTTTTGTGGTCCTCGATGGTCCTATTGGGAGAACCAATTGTATTATCTTATATCCTGATGCTTCTAATCGGAAGAACTAATAAGAGTCATGAGGTAGTCCTCTCTAATTGTAAAAGTCGTTCATTAGCACCCCAGTGTGGTTACTTGAGCCTACATGTGTAACTCGAGCCTACATGATTTAAATCGAGCCTACATGTCGAATGAGTTAATTCAAGTGAACGGATGAATATAAATAGAGGTGTGGTACTCCTCATTTGAGACACACACTCTCACTTGTGTAGCGCACTAGTGAAGGAGAGAAGTAGCTGGAGAAGGAGGAGGATCAGGCTTTGATCTCCTTATTGGTTTTACCTTTTACCTTTTTGGGGCATCTATATTGAGGAAGCTTTTGCTGGGTTTTTCCCTTTAGGGTTTTCCTAAGATAAATCTTTGTGTTCCTTTTGTATGGTTGTGCTTGTCTATCTTTCAGTGATCCTATTTATATGCTTTTGTTATGAAAAATGAAATGATATATTGATGTCTTAGCTAAGCATATGAAAATTTAACACTATAGTCATATCATAAAGGCATTCCCAGCACTCCCATCTGACCATGTGGGAACACATCCCACAACCCTCTCAGAAAGGCCCAGCATGCACATCTGACAACCAATGTCAGAAAGGCCCAACACTTACATTTGACCATGCGAGGAACCAATCCTCCATGCCGAAAGGGCTCTACACTTAGATCTGATTATTGTATCCTACCAATTCTACAGTTGCCTCATAATGGCTCTGCACTTACATCTTATCATTGGAGGAACCAATCCTACAATCACCTCAGAATGGATCTGCACTCACATATGATCATGTAGGAACCAATCCTACAGTCACATCAGAATGGTCCTTGGTCTTAGACTAAGCTTTCCTGGTAACTGAATAGGTACCTCCATTCCAAGAATGGCATTCAACGCTTATATCTAATCATGTAGGAACCAATCCTACACTCACATCAGAATGGCACTCAGTCCCAGACTGAGCTTTCCTGGTAACTGACAAGGTTCCTCCATTCTAAGAATGGCATTTAGCACTTATATCTAATCATGTAGGAACCAATCCTATAGTCACATCAGAATGGCTCAGCACTCACATCTGACATGGAAGGAACCGATCCTCTCACCATGAAAGAATGGCTCAACCCTTACATCTGACCATGGAAGGAACCAATCCTCTCACCATGTGAGAATGGATCATGAACTCATCACTTCCCTTTGGAGGGAACTTCGATCTAGAGAACACCAAGCTTCTCCCTGAAGTACTCAAAATTCACTCTAGCCAATGGCTTTGTCAACACATTAGCTATTTGTTCATCCATCGCAACATACTAGAGCTTCACTACTCCTCTCTGCACCATATCCCTGATATAGTGACACTTGATCTCGATATGCTTCGATTTGGCATGGAACACCGGGTTCTCCGACAACTTCACACAACTCTGGTTGTCGCAATGTATACAAGTAGCATCCAACTGGAGATCAAATAAATTAGATAGTAGCTTCCTCAGCCATAATACCTCGTAACTAGATGAACAAGCTGTGACATACTCTACTTCAGTTGTACTCAGTGCCACACAGGATTGCTTCCTGCTAAAACAAGAGATCACACTTGATCCCATACTGAAGCAACACCCTGAAGTGCTCTTCCTATCGATGGCACTACCTGCCCAATCTAAATCAACATAACCCTCGAGGTTAATATTCTAATTTGTCTCATACTTGAGCCCATAATCAACTGTACTCCTCATGTACCTTAGAATATGCTTTGCAGCAATCAAATGAAAATATCTCGAATTTGTCAGGAACTGGCTCAAGGTGTTCATAGCAAAGCAAATATTTGGTCTCATGTTTGTCAGGTACATCAAGGAACCAATCATCTGACGATACATCATAGCATCAACCATCTCTGATGAAGCAACACTCAATAGCTTCAGGTTTGATGCCATAGGCGTGGTCATGGCCTTGCATTCCATCATCCTAAACCTCTTCAGGATTTCTACTGCATACTTCCCTTGTCCGAGGAAGATTCCATTCACATTTTTCCACACCTCCATGCCTAAAAGAATAGTGCATCGACACATAACAGCAGCATCACTGGTTTTCTGCCTTCAACCTTGAAGCAAAGGTTGGAATCCACTTTACTCTCAGTAAAGCCTAGTGTCATCAGTAATCTATCCATCATATTGTACCATGTCGAAGCTCAGGATCTTCTGCAGTCACTCCCTCTGAAGCAAAGCATCATTCTCCCTCTATCTTTCGTACTCTACGCACTAAAACATTTTGTACTGGAGTGACAAGTAGCTTCCTCTACTACTAATATTCTATTTATCCATCTAGGGTCACTGGATACCAAGATATTCTATCTTTGAAAGTGTTCTTGCACCCATCTTTGAGCTTTTCATCCTCTATAGGATTTCATCTTCAACCTTGTAGCAAAGGTTAATATCTTCATCAATATCCTCATGTATGTGTTATCCTATGGGTGTCTTCTGAGCTCGTACAAGGATTTCTTTCATTTGCACACATGATTCTTCCAGTCATGTGACTTCACTTGCAGTGGTTGCAAATGTCTCTTCGTATTCTATTCCTTGTTTTCGTGAGAAGCCTCATGCTACAAATCTTGCCTTGTATCCCACGATGTTTCCATCTACTGCATGATGGAACTACAAACTTCCCTTTATGTATCGATACTGCATCCTAGACATCATTCTTCTTGAACTTGTCTTTCCTTTCTTCTTGGTTACTTCTTCATTGCTAGAAGGTTCTGCATCAATGATGTCACTGCATTCGTCATATTATTCTTCATCTTGAACTGTTCTTTGGAACAAGTCTCATCCTTCTTTTCTTATAGGTGAATATGTACGTGATCTTTCCTACAAGTCAAATGCATTAGTTGTATGGTTAGAAACATTTCATAAGGAATACTGATAATGGAAAATTCTTATGCTTAAATATATGATCATGCAAATATTTTATCCAATACAACACTCTTCCATATCTCACAGAAGCTTTTCTAGATTCCTTCCATCTCCACCAGGACAACATTGAGATTTTGCACTAATCCAATATGTTAGCAAAGAGGTTTCATTCTAGATAAGTAGCAATGGAGAGTTGTATAGCACCATGAGCTACTTACCCATCACATGCATATTAGTAGTATATTGTCATTAATGAAAATATCCTATCATGCATAATACATCAAATGAATATAAACAAATGCATAACAAAACAATATCATGAAATGACAATTGAATACTTATCTTTATTTGTTTCATGGGTAGACTCCTTCTTGAGCCTTCAGCTTTATCATCTTCTTCATTCATAATAGCATCATTTCTTATCCAAATGCTAAGATGGATAAGAGGTTCTTCAATATTTGAGTCCTTTGTATTCCTCATCGCTTTAGGGATCTTCTTTTGATGGTGAGAACTTGATCTTCAGTTTCTCCCATCTTCTCTTCTCTTATTATGAGTCAAGATTCTTCTTCTTCCTAGAGTCTACTGAAAGTAATCACTTCCTTCTGGCACACATTCCTCACATGAATGAATCCCATGATCCTAGGAGGCCATTCAAGGTGGCTATCACCACTTCTACATTTTCCACTTCTTCTTCTACTGCTACAAGTTGTTCTTTGATTTGAGAGACCCTCGTAAAGTATGACTGTATGGTCTCTGCATTCTGGATCTTCACATTCTTCAACTATTTCCTCAAAGTCATATTCTGATTTATGTTCTTCCCTTCAAATAGCTTGGTCAAGGAATCAAATATCTTTGATGGCTTTAAGGAATACACTTGTGGTACAAGGTGATCCGTGATTGAATGAACAATGATCTTCTTGGCCTTGACCAAGTTCTTCTTGTGTAAGGCTTTTAGCCTCATCTCCCTTTGGAACTGGAACCTGTCTACTCATGTAGCTGTCCAATTCATTTTATTCAGAGAGATCATATAAGTCCATGCTTGGAAGTTGTTAACTTAACCAAGCTTACCATCAAGCTGATATGATGGATCACTTTGAAATGAGAACCTCAAATGAAATTAGCAAAAGATTAGATCTTACCGATTTGAGGTGTTCGTCTTGGTTCCGAAGCTGGCTGATGTAGGGTTTGTCAGAGAAACCCTAATTTTCAAAACATGGACAATTTTAGATCTGATTGGATAGAAATATATACCTCTTCAAGGTGAGCTGTCCAATGTACTCATTTTCTGAAAATAGTGGAGGGAAGCTCCTGGAACAAGAAGCCCTAGTTTTCCAAGAGTCTTCTACAGAAATTCCTGATACTGTTTATGCAATATCCTCTATGTCTAACACTTCACATTGAGGTATCCCCACCTGTTCATTTCCCAACACCATAGGTTTCATCAGAATTGGTTTCACCAATTGGGACTTATGATCGTTTTCCCAAGGTGACCCGTTTCAAGACTGTTTAGCATAGCAAAGTTGTGTGGACTGCCACATGTCACTGTTTCATATTCAAGGTCTAAAATTTCTACCATAGAGAGTAAAGTCCATGTCCTTTCTAGAAAATCTTCATAAATTTAATTTGGACCTTTGTATCTTGATATATAGCAATTCTCCCCAGGTGTCCTTTTTAGGGATGAATCCTAGAAGAGGATAGAACCCTAAATTGGAGGGATCATATCTCCTAGCATATAGTGAATCTGGGACTGAACTTTGGATACAATGTAAATCAGGATTTTATATTTGTCTTGTGAAAGTTTAAGCTCCTGATCCTTCTCCAATTCTGAGATATAGCGAATGTACCAAAACTTGTTTTAGTATTTTAGGGTTTTTCTAGCCCAAGGTCAAACTAGTGTTTGACTTTCCTAGAGTTTCACCCAACCAAAAATATCGACCCATGTCTCTAAGTCTCTATTTTGATGAGGAGAGAATCCTATGCTGGGCTCACTCAAAAATTCCTCTTCTGTAAGAAGCCCTAATTTCCCGCACCAAAAACTGAAAATGCGTGGAATCGAATTCCGCTTCGACAGAAAGATGTGCCCTTCAATGGAGATTCATCCTAGCATACTTTTTTCTAATGGATTGTGGAGAGAGACCCAAAAAGTAAGAAGCTCTAGCTTCTGCAGCTACAGAATGTCTTCTTCTCAGGTTAGCTCTGATACCATGTTCAATTTTTATCATCATTCAAGCTAGCATTATATTAGGATCTTTAACTAAGAGAACAACAAGCACAACAATCAAACACAGGAGACAATAGACACAAATATTTTTCTCGGGGAAACCATAAAGGAGAAAAACCCACAACTTCCTTAGAGATAGAATCAGCACCAAAAGTAAAACGCAAAAAATAGTAAGATGATCTCCCGATAGTAGTAGTCTCTCTCTCTCTCTTGTCCCAAAAACTTCTTCTCTCACTCATGCACCCCAGTGAGTGAGTGTGTGTGTGATAAATAGAGAGGCTTACTCTCTATTTATATTCTTTTCTTCACTTAATGTCCACTTTAACATGTCATCCCACTTAACAATTACTTACTAGGTCTGAAATCTCTAGGAGAGTCTAATAACCCTATTGCCCCACAACTGTGGGGACTTAAACCCTTGATCAATAGGAGGGTTACCCAAAATGACTTTACATGACTTGTTTACATTATGGAATCTCTCGATAGGAAAATTGGGGCATGACATGACTCAAATACATTACAGACACTTCCCGGAATAAACATCGGGGTGCAATACATAAGATATACAAGTGAATACATTCTGAAGTTACAATTACATCAACAAAATACACTTTAACAATATAAAATCCAAACATGGAATTATAATTATGAGGAAGAAAGTTTTGTTACCCTCTCAATTTTGACATATTTTATTACACAAAATTTAATTTAAGAAACTATAAGTTTTAATGAACTTTCAAATGTTTGAACATGTGGGAATTTTGGATTGACTATTACAATAAAATGTTGTAGCATACATACATGATCAAACTGACGATAAATAAAGCAAAAAAATTCAATGCAGTTGTCGAGGATTGAACTAAAATTATGTAGCAAACATTTCATGGAACGAATGTAATTATAGTAAAAAATTATTGAGTACCATTGTTAAGGACCAAATCCGAGCCATCCACGTGATAGGGAAGGAAAGTGACCATTCTAGTACAAGGATTGTATGAATTATATTGACCATTATAGTACAATGATTATAGCTTAACATCTTTTCCATGCAAGTTGATTGTTTAGAATGTTAAATCAACTAAATCCTATCAACAAGTGGCCGTAACTAGAGTTGGAATTTGACGGGCACTTTTCCTATTATAGGGAATTTTGCCAAGCAAATACAGGTAATTTTTTTCATAAAACTATATATTTAAACTGGAAAATAAGTAATCTAAATGTTTTTTTGATGTTTAACTAGTTTTGTAAAAAGTCATTAGTTTGGGTCGTCAAATACAGAGTGCTATGATCGTGATGTACTATGAAAGGTAAAGTGATGGTACATGTAATAAAGGCCATAATCCTTGGTTATTACTGCAGGGTGTAATGGTATTACTCATAGCCAAGACACGTCTTCAAATGGGCTATTCAAAACACAAAGGTGGCCATTGTCGAGTTTCTGACGCAACCACGCCATGGCCCAAGAGTTAATGAGGAAATTAAATCCTTCCTCTATCTCCATCTACCATGAAGGAATTAAATTATTCTACCATCTCGATCTACCACACTACACACGACTCGCGAATCATGGGGTCTATGGTGTAGATGAAATATCCTCACAATTCATCATAGTGCACACAAAGAAAAACTACACCCACCCTTTTTTTGGTAGAGCGGTAGATAAAGATTAGAAAACGTGCGAGGAGGCAAGCGAGGATTTCCTTTTTCTTTGTCGATTAGAATCTGGATTAGAGGCTTTTAATTTTTTATTTCTAACAGCCAGAGACCACTAGATATTCATGTCACGCAGGTTTTTATCAAAGAGATTTGAGATGAGATGCAAGATAAAAGAAATCATAAACTCAAAGAAATAAGTATAGATATAGAAAATACAAATAATCAAGAGCGACTAGAAAAATACTTGAAGCTTATTCATGTCAAATGATTGTAATCAGTGAAGGCTAGCGGTATTGTCAACAACTCACCTCTAGCAGCTGGGAACTTGCAACTCGCAAGTAAGGGGTTAATTCAGCATGGATGATGGATAGTGGAGTATAGAATGTGAATCTATGGTGCCTCCTTCTAGTGCTATGTACCAAAAAATTGCAATCTGCAGGATTTAGGAACACTTACAAACTCCTTCCAGTTCCCTGTACCACCGAGACACCGACTTGCAAGCTACAAGATTCAGGAACACTGCCAAACTCCAGTGACACTGCAACCATGTGCAAGTTGTAACTTTCAAAGGAACACTAGACATAAGGTGAATTATGATAAAATGGAAATTGAAACTGCTTTCAAAGGACCAATAATTAGTTGAACAGGAAGGGGAAAAATTGCATTTACCTTATCATTGCATTTACGAGTGAAACTCTATTTTCTTTTATGCCCTTATAAAAAAATTTACTTCCATCTGTTGGGATCAAACAACAAACATTGAAATTAATTCATTTTTTTCATGTAAATGTTTATAGGTTAGAATGTATATTTCTAGAATTTACCTATAGGTATCACTGGCGAGCAACAATATCGTAGTGTATTGCAGAAATCTATGTTGACAAAAAAAAGAAAAAAATGCAACAAGTATCTATGTTTGCATATAAATGACAATGAGTTTGAAGGTTGGGATAGATGATAAACATACACTAAGTCCAAGGGAAATTGCATTAAAAATATGAATAAATTTTTGATAGAAAAGAGGGAAACAAACTGTTAATTGTTGATTGTGGCTAAGATTTTGGTGTTGTCTTCTTCCATGCTTCGCTTTTTGTTTTTTTCTTTAATCTGTTTGTTGGGGTAAAAAGGGAAACAAATATTAGATACCATAGGTAATGGAAATAGTTTAGATATCAAAATGAAAAATTGCATAATTTAACAACAACTATTTCTAGGTGATAGTGGTGCGGTGGTTGATGTAAAGGGAATTTTTAATGATTAAATAGATGAAAGAACTTGTAAAAATTGGCACATATAATAAAGAAATATGTCTTCCCAGCTGCATCAATGGAATATTTTTTTCCTTCGTTGCTTTGGGTAAGCACAAGATTCCTATCTTGCCATGTGTTCATGGATGCAAGTGTTCTTTATTTTCTTTCGTGTTTCAGACTCTTCTACTAGGCCTAGGGAAAATGAACCATAGGATTTGATCTTTGATCAAGAAGTGAAATCAGAATATGAACATGTAATTGAAAAATGATAGGAATAAGCATAATAAGTGGGGACAAAGCTTTAGTAGTTTGTTGTATGGTAAACTTTTAGCTTTTATAAGCTCAAGTGCTATTTAATAATCTCATTTCTTATTTTTTCCTTTTTAGCAAGTGTTTTCTATCAACTATTTAGAACACTTGTCCAATCAATGTGAGATGAGACTAGTACTATAAGTTGAAGTTTGAATTTTCGCTAATACTCTATTATTGAATATTTTGGAAATAAACAATCAGTTTAATTGGTTCTCTTATCTGGTAACATTGTGATATAATCTATAGGTATATAAAAACAGTTTAATTGTCATGTTTGTATTTGAAGCATTGCATACCTAATAGGATGGGATGATTGAAATTATAATAAAAAAAAACCTTTCTCAACCATATATCAAACCAAGATCTATATGGGTGGTGGGTACATGATGGTTATATGTTCCATATAGTGATTTATGAATTCTAATGCAAGAAGTAGAAACTACCCTCCCAATTTCTGACTAAACCGTTGAACCCTTTATATTTGTTTTGGAATATGGTGACCTTTTTTTATTTATGACTTAATATCATGACAAAAGAACATATTTGTCTCAAAATTTCATATGTATATCTTTGTGGGTATTAAAATATGACTTCTCTAAAAAGTATGACAATCCCATCATCTTTGTTACTTCATATTTTCCACATTTAGCATTGATAGCAGCAAGTGCAAAGTCTAACTAAAATCTTCGGAAAATTGGTCTTGGTGTTGAAAGTTGAGAACTATCAACAGTTTCATTTTCCAAAGAGAATTTTAAAAAAATATTTAAATTTTCCTCTTGAGATTTGATTATTATATTTATAAGTTATATTTTGTAATTTTAGATTTAATAGTATGTCCAAAAGGTTTTTTCTTTTGTTTTTCAAATAATCTTTTTTATAGATTTGATACATTGCACTTGTTCTAGTTTCAAATATTTTTTATTGCTATTTTTTTGTATATAGGAAAGTTAATTGAATAGAAATGCCTCCTAAAAAAAAGACCAATTAAGTTTGGACAAGTTTTATGGATATTATTTAATGTTGAAGCCTTCTACTGTTGAAATATTTCACATATCCCTGACTTGAATGATGAGCCTCATGAAGAGATGGACGATGATGAGCCTCATGAAGACATGGACGAATAACTTCTTGATGATTTGAGGATTCTTGGTCATGACAAGGAAGGTGGATCTAGTAGTCCAAGGAGAAGGAATACCTCCTCAAAACGTGAATTTTGGGAAGAGTGGAAAATAAAACACCCTTGTGTGTATAGTATCAATGTTGTTGATGGAAAAACTCGTATGAAGTGCAGATTTTGTGAGAATTAAAAGGCTCAAGGTCCATGGGGTGTCGGAAATGGATGCAATACAATTATGTATGGTGCTATTATAACTCATTCAAAATATTATATCCATCAAACCTCAGCTCAAATTTTTTTATATGAAACTGAAAGGTTAGAAAATCCCATTCTAGAACACATGGTGACTATAAATGATGCCAACAAGGAAAGAGTCATAAGCACTATGAAGCTAGCATATTTTATTTCATAGAAGGATATTTCAATTTTTACTTATGAAGACCTATGTCTTCTTCAAATGCATTTGAAAACACCTAACATGCCTTCTAAAGTGGAGTACTCTTCTTATATAAATACAAAAGATGCTAGTGGATTTGTTCAATGTATATCATATTACCTTAAAGAGGTGCAAGTTAGAATTATTTTAGAAATTCCATTTTCTCTATAATGTTAGATGAAAGCACATAGCATGGTTTGGAACAACACCTGTTATGTATTCAATAGATCTAGACTCAAAAGGTTTGGGGTCTCCAATATCACAATTCATGAAAATTGTTAGTGTTCTTGATGGTAAGGGAATGACAATATATGATATAGTCACTAATCTAAAGGAAAGAAGGCTACTCAAAAATGAAAAACTAATTGCATTTTCCACTGATGGTGCTTCGTCAATGGTTGGATGTGAAAATGGATTTTTCATATTGCTAAAGAATGATATAAATAATCTGATTGGTACTCATTGTATTGCACACCGCGAGGCACTTGTAACATCAGACGCTTCAAAGAAGATTCCTGAATTGTTGTATGTTGAAAAAATAGCAAATAAAGTGTAGTCATGGGTTGGAAATCCAGCAAAGAGAAATAATTAACTGATTTATTTACTGGAGATAATGGAATTAGAATCCTTACCATTTCTTCAAATACATGGTAACAGATGGTTATCTAAAGTTCAAGTAGTTGAAATACCTAAAGAAAGAACTCTTGGTATCATAAGGTAATGAATTTTCTTACTTCAGTTTTATTTAAATATGCTTGTTGATGTTTTGATGGAGTTGAATAATCTAAACAAAATATTCCAAGAAGATAATGTGTATGTCACATCACTTGGAGTAGCCATTGATCATACATTAAATACTATTCATAGATACTTCTGTAATCCATATTCTTTTGCAAAAGGTGCAGCACATCTTACTAAATTCTTAGAAAATTCAAAAGATGGATTTCTAGAAAAATATTGACAAAGGGGGGACTACCCATAGACATGAATTTCTATATATTCCAATACAACATGAACAAATGCCAGAACCAATGGCAACTTTCATCAATGGCGCCCTTGAAAGTTGCATACAACTTACAAGGAATTATTTTCAAGAATTGATTGAGAGCTTTAATTCAAGTTTTCCAGAGCTCCTTCATCTCTTTAATTTAGCGAGGTTATTTAGTCCTTTCCATTATCCATCAGATATCTATGTGAGAGAAAATAATGCAAAGCATTGGCTTGAGAAAATCTTTTCACATTTGCAACATAAAACCTGCAATGAAAGTGAAAATGTACCATTGTTTGATATTGTTTCTTGTAAAAGGGAGTTGTATGAATTTATTGATGTGCTTTATCTAAATAGAGAAAGACTTCCAATGAAATATGCATGGGAATTATTTTCTCAAACAAAATATTGGCATTCTAGATATCCACATATGTTAAAATTATGGCAAGCAGGGATTGAAATACCAGCAAGAACCGTTGCATGTGAACGAGGCTTCTCTAAGCAAAATATGTTTAAAGATATAAAGAGAACAAGATTGTTAATTTATACACTTGATGCAGTAATGCGTATATAATTAATAGGTCCTCATATATCAGTGGTGGATTGGGAATGAGTTTATGAGATCTAACACAATGCAAAGGAAAGCAGACTTTATGACCTGTTAGAGTTATCAAAATTTATGTCTGTTTTTATATTTATTTTGTATAGATTTTATACACATCTAATTTTATTTTTTATTTTTGTTGTCGTACATTCCAATTTCAATTGTGTATGCTTATAATATATGAAACACTAATGTTATTTTTAGACTTATGCAATGTGGAATACAGGTGTTATTAGTTACATGGATGTCTATCATTTCAGCATAATTTTTTTTATCCTCAACATTATTTCAAGGGTATGGTTTCCTTTTGTTCTAACACTCAACAAGAAAAGATTGCTCCAGCATTCCAACACTTAGTGAGAAGGGATTCCTTTCTTGAAATGTGGAATATCAAGAAAATCAATGTTATCTCATGAAATCGTATCGTCACATGTTAAAGTTATCTGGTTGTATTCTTTATATGGTCCCTATATGTGACATACTGATCCAAACCTTTGACTCCATCCTTCATATGTTAAAATTGTGCTAGTTATGTAATTTCCCCAAAAGCAATTTCACTGAAAGTTACCCTACACATGTTTCATACCATAATCCATTTTCATAACTTAATAAACATGATCGAGGACAATAAATTATGTCTAATACTCATTCCCATACTCTGTTCTTAAATTTTGGAGGGTCGTACTTGATTTGGAGAGCTAGCTTGGTCAACCTTGGGGTGATTTGAATACAATTTCCTAGTAATTTTGGTCTTTTTGTCATTATCCCCAAACAAGTTTGTAGAGGTATAAAGACTGATACAAAGTATCCATAAAACACATTGGTATTTTTTAATACTCACCATACCATGTCCTTTCAAATTTGGGACCATTTGGTGAAAGTTGGAACCCTCTAGAGTCATGACTAATTAAGCTCGAATTTTGTCCACTTTGTAATTTTCTCCAAATTTCCAAAAGAGGGATATTACAGTGGTATCTGAGCATGGTCTTGGAACCTATTGAAGTTATGGATTATAGAGATGAATTTAAGAAATGTTTGAAATCATATTTTGATGATAAGACCAAGCAACTTATGCAAGGATTTGAATTGATGGCTAGCCAACATAGAGGTAAGCCATCATAAAGAGACACATAATACCATTGAATAGGGACGGAAGGAGGTACTGAGTGAATCCCCAGATGCACATTAGCTCTGGTGTATGCTCAGTCAAGTATAGGAGGGGTATCTCTGCAACTCGGTATCACACGACATCATACTTGACTCATGTTTTAGAGGAGCTTTCTAATTCATTTCTCTATGAAATGAGATTTCCTGAACGAAAGGCCACTATGTTTGAGTTTAAATTTTCCCGTGCTTAAAGATAACCTTAAACCAAAACACTATATAGCATGTTATATAAACAAGGTTTCCTTGAATATAAAAAATCTCTACATTAAAAACATAAAAAAAAATATTTATTTGAAAAAAATAACAATATTAGTTTCGCTGATAAAATCACTCGTTCACACATAAAAGAGTGGATTTACACTCGAAACCCATTGTCAAATGAAAATTTTGAGTGGTGAGAAACGTTCAAAATTGAACCCTTCCTAGCCCTTCCAAAGGGTTCTAGCCCTTCCCAGAAGTGTAAAGTTAAAATTACCCTTCAAAAAAATTTAAAATATGAATTTTACCCTTTCAATTAAGAAGGGAATAATTTATATCAACATTTCAAAAGAAGGGAAACATTTGAAATTACCCATCCATATAAATTTCTCAAGATGTTAAAATTTCTATGCTATAAAGTTCAACTCATCATTCAAAATATTGGAAATATGATAAATTATAATCACTCAGTCACTCATGTCATGTACTCACTGCTTACTTGTGCAAGATGACCAATAATCATTGATGACTACGAGACACTAGCCATCGAGATGTGACTCTGAATCTCAAGTCACTTGGGGCTGCAATCTAAAGTGTGTAAATGTGTCAACAACTACGCTATAACAAAAAAGAACTACTAGTCTACTACTAGGCCTCAAACGAGCTCAAAACTTTGTGCATACTACCTATGTGAAACTCACTACTAGTGTCCACTCTTTTTTTTGTCAAAATGAAATTCAAAATTCGTTTTGATGAGTCCTTTTCTATAAGAATTAATTTCTTGCATGAATATCATGGACTCATGACCACTATAAACAACACTCGATGTCATGCAAATACAAATAATGACATGTAGCTAGGATCACAAACTATGCAGAGGTCGATTTATGCATTGCTATAGAGAAGTGTCATTGGGAACATGATATGGAGAAACAATGGTTATTAATTAAAAAAAAACAATTGTTGGCTCAATAATAGTCTTTAATTTGATGGGTGGCATTATCGCGATGTAATATCCCTCTGTCCTTTCAAATATTGTGTTTTCTCACAACATTTGTCCTCAACGGCACCAAAATACATATAAAAATTACTTATCTTTACATCCTCTTCCTTTTAAATCCTCATCTCATAGTCATAACTAAGGATTATTATGCATTCACATCCTCACCTTATAATACGAATTGGGTCAAGGCGTAGAGACAACCATAAAATATTAAATGTGTCAAGACGCAAAGAGTAAGAGACAAGTATAAGTAAGTGTTATATTAAATTTACCATATAATTCTTTAATTTACAATATCAAGTAACATTTGACGCGTTTATGATATTCTTATCACTCCTTACCAATGTGATTGCAAGGCATTCGTTGAAGGTGAAGTCCATAATTTTAGGTCTTATTCCTCATTAGCATGCCTTTTGGTAAGACAATAAAGAGGGTAGTGGCATACATTGGCATGGAAAACAATTTTGACATAGAGCTTTGCTAACGTGCTTGGTTTATAGGATTTTTTTTTAATTTTTTCTGAGTTATGTATTATTTCTTGTTAGGTGCCCATTCCTTATCATTCTTAGATCTCTCAAGCTTGGATTGCACTAGAATGCCTCAATATGGTTAGGACATAGTCTAAGTAGTTTTTTTTGTATAATGAAGTGTGCTACAACTTAAAAAAAATACAATAGAATATTTGTTATTTTACTGAACTGTAAAATTAATGATACAGGCATGACAACTTAATGTGTTCAAAACAAGTTTTTTTGAAAATATATCATTTTTCATTTAAATATTGAGGAGTGCTCAATTATTAAAAATTGTAAAAAATTGAAAGAACAATATTTATTTTTTACATTTTTTTAGTGAAAGATTTAGTTAAGTTATACTTATCTTATCAATTGAAGTACAGTTACATATTTCACCTCGCATTGGGATCCGAGAATAAATGCCCCATTTGAAATTAAGATCTGCCCTTCACATTTGATCACTGGTGAGTGGTAGGAGCACCACCATTTGAAATGAATACCCACCCTTCAAATTTGATCGCTGGTAGTGAGTGGCAGGAGCAGCGTCACCCTTCAAATTTGATCATTGGTGGTGCATGGCGGGAGTAGCGTCATGGAAATGAGCTCAATTCCAAGTACCTTTAGGCATTGGTAAGAAAAATGGTTTTGTTCGTTGGGACGATCTTTCACCCCCTTCAACTCCGATTGTTTGCCACTAGTATTAGTGTTCAAAGTCAAACACACTGCAATGCTAACGCTCGTCATGCTCAAGCCCACCATCTCATAGTGCTCTGTACTAAGGGACATTTGAAGGAGGCTCTACACATTTTAAATATCATAGACAACTATGTCCACAATTCTTACACCTGTGTGTGTCTCTTACAGGGTTGCATTAAGAGAAAAGCCTTACTAGAGGCCACATTATTCCACGTTCATATCAATCAGACAGGATTCATGGCAAGCATAGTTTTCAGTAATACCCTTGTCAATGTGTATGTCAAGTGCGAAAATGTGGTGGATGCTCACAGAGTTTTCGATCAAATGCCTGAGTGAAATGTGTGCTCTTGGACAGTCATGATTACAGGTTATACAAAACATGGATTTTATCTCACGGAGGCATTAGCACTCCTTCACCAAATGCAAAAAACATGCATCCAACCCAATCAATTCATTTTTGCTTCTATTCATCCAGCCTGTGCCAACTTACCATCCCTCTCCCAGGGTCTAGAAATACATCAACATATAATAAGATGTGGATAGGAGTCCAATTTTTTTGTGATGAGTGCCCTCATAGACATGTATGCAAAATGCGGGTTTACAGATAAGGCATGTGAAGTGTTTGACAAAATGCATCAAGGAGTTATTGTCTCCTGGACAGCAATGGCTGCAGGCTACGCACAGAATGCGCTTTTTGATGAGTCCCTTAAACTGTTTAATGAAATACCTCAGAGAAAAATGGTCTCATGGAATTAAATGATTGCAGGGTTTGCAGATAATGGTTTTGTGGACCAGGCCTTGAAACTGTTCAACGAAATGCCTCAATAACTGTTTAAGGCAATGCTTGGGTGTGCACTGTAATATCTTTGGGGTTTGAGAAATTTTAGGTTTTGGAGACATAAATAGTTAATTAGATAAGGGGCAACTGGTAGATATTGAGATCAAGTATTTACTATAATTCCATATTCGGTGAAATGATTCAATGGTATAAAAGGGGCAAGTGGAACCCTTTTTAACAAACCGTTTGAATCAAACATCAAAGTTCATAAGTTTCTTATAAGAAGCATGATGATTTATACTCGTGCATTAATCTAATTGTAGATTTTATAAACCAAACCAACTTGATGGGTTCTACTTTTGCAAGTCATTTCCTATTGACAAATTTGCTGCTTGATAATATGAAAAAGACTGCAAAAGAGATTGGAGTTGAAGGACGGATTGTGAATCTTTCTTTTGTTGCACACTTCCTTACATATGATGAAGGGATATGGTTCAATACGATAAATGATGAGAGTGGGTGAGGTTACTTGTACATGTCTTCTCAATGTAGTCCTTAACTTGACCATTTTGTGTTGCGTACTTAGTATAGAAACCATAGAACGTAGGATACCAGTAATGTATAGAAAATTCTTACACAAATAAGTCAGTCTTAAGATTCCTTGTATCATTTGATACAAACTTAGCATTGTAGAGCTCTCTGTTGCTTTCAATCCAACTATCTCCCATGTATATTATGTTATGTTATAACATTTAAAGGCATACGGGAAATCCAAATTAGCCAACATTTGCATGCCAAGGAATTATCACGACGCTTAAAGGTATGGTTCACTAAATTTCTTGAGTGTTTCTATATAAATGTGATCACTTGTTTGTCCATACTGCATGTGCATCTCTTGCAGAAACTAATGCTCTTCAGATATTTGATAGAAAATGGAAATGCTGGAGAATGACACTAAATTCTTGTGGATACCTGAAATTGAAATGCTAGACTAGCTACACAAGTGACTAAATTCTATACAAACCTAAAGTTGAAATGATAGACTTGTTACTATTACTCTAAAATAGTAATCACTAGGGATAGAGTAGACCTGAATTCTCTAAAAGACCGAACAAGAGAATTTCAGGATCCTACTTGCATGCTGCACTGAACTCCTTGTTGGTTTTGATGCTATTGCATGGTGAGCAACTATTGCTTCTTGACAAAAGAAGCGTTAACTTTAGTGATGTGTGCAGAATATTGTGAGGCCTCCATTAGATATCTGTGGCCTTACATTCATTTGTCTGTTCATTATCTGAGGGAATTTCCCTTGCATTTTTCTAGTAGCTTCCGCCAAACCACATCAGAGCTCGTTTATCCATTCTCCTAGTAGAAACTCCCTTGCATTTTTATAGTAGCTTCCACCAAACCATGTCATAGTTTCAAAGCACTCATTAGTAATTCTATTGATCTGGCTCTCGTCATGATCTTAAAGCAAAGATCTTCCTCATGCCTTGTTTCCAACCAAGTTGTGGAGGCCTTCTATTGTCCCCACTAGTCTGAAACTATTTGTAATTCTGTGTCCGTAAGTTGAACTAAAGATGGAATGTGTGCATGTCCTCTACAAAATTAATTAGCAATCCCAAAGTTAACATCCATTAGTGAATTGGAATTCACAACTACACAAAAAGTATTGTAATCTAAAGTTTATTATTTTCATGGAAAATTTTCAGAATTCATATTTTCTTGTAATTTCTAAAAACTTGTTTATTCTTTTATAATTGTTAAAATATCAACTATATGTTAAAGTTATGTACCTTCAAGACCCATTCTCAGAGAGGATGGTAACCTAGTCACTTAACTAGGGTAGAGTAAGAGTCTAGAAGGTAACCTAGGGCCCTCGGTAGTCTTTTGGGGTTCTTGATCTGGGACCAAGCAGGTAGATGCCATAGTAAAGTCTTTGACATGTGGTTAGGGCCCCTAGTAGTATTTTTGGGTTCTTGGTCTGGGAACAAGCAGGTAGATGCCATGGTAAAGTCTTTGACATGTGGTTAGGGCCCCTATATGTCTCTAGGGTATTCTAGTCTGGGACCAAAAGTTTCTTGGACACAATGTCCAACCAGATTCTGCAGGATGAGACAAGGACTTCCTAGTCTGGGACCAGGCAGATACTTGGTCTAGGACCAAGCAGTTTCTACTCAGGCGTGACCACTTACTGATATATTATGTGTTGTTTGGATCTACCTTATCTCACCCGTGTTAATTCTCAACTGTACTATGACTGTTTTATTGAATTATTTTGTACCGTGTTAATTCTCAACTATATCATGACTATTTTATTGAATTCTTTTGTGGTGGATATTTACTAGGTTTGAGATATTTACTGAGTTGTGTTAACTCTGAACTGTACCGTGACTGTTTGATTGAGTTTTTTTGTGACTGAGATATTTACTGGGTTGTGTTAACTCTTAACTGAACCATGAGTGCTTCTCTTGTGACTTTTTTATTTTGATTGACTAAGACTGTGGTACCTTATCCTAGCTGAACCATGACTTTATTAAACCCTAAACCATGACTTTATTAAACCCTAGACTATAAGTCAGTAACTCTACCAGAAGGAGTTGTGATTATTAGAGTGCCTTATTTGTAATTAGGGCCGAGTTTAATTTCTAACTAATATTTCCAAATCTAATTTACTAATTTAGTGGCTTCTCTTACCCTCTTGAGGTATGACCCTTAACCTAATATTCGGGGTACATCTTATGTTAAGTTGGCATTGTTTTGGCTGATTTTTCATCTATTTATGAAGTGTTATTAACTGCTATAATTTCATAACAGAAGTAAGATATTGTGGTTATCTATTCCATAATTGATTATAAAGTACTTACTCCTACCTCCTGCTAGTGTCATATATATGATTCGTTGTTTTTATTCCATAATGCACTGGTCTTAGCCAAGAGATTTAAGATCCTCAATTGACCTCAGGTGTCCACTAGTATTTGGTAGGCACTAGTCACAGCTTTTATGTCCCTATAAAATCATAGTTCTTCTTTCTTTTACTGTATTAATAGATCCAGAATTTTTTATAACTTACATGCATTAAAACCAGCTTTGGAACAGTAAATTCTATGGTAGCTTCATGGTTGGAAATCACCTTTATAAATCTGTTCCGATTCACTACTAAAACTTTCTTTAAAAACAGAATTAAAGGTGTCGTTTGAAGGCTGATTTCTTGGGTTGAAAGTTTCAGATTAATAAGTGATTGACATTTTTAGATCTAACCTATGTTTTAGCTTCATGTGTACCTCATCTCACATCTATTTAAAGGTTAAGATTCTCTGCTGTTACAAACTTTAATCACTGGTTTTAAAAATGATATTATTTGCAAATTTATAACATAATTTTATTTATTGAATCAAATCTGGAATTTGAGGGCATTTCATATACATTAATCTATATTCAACCCCTTCTTTTGGAATTTGCATTTCTAAAGATCATCAAAAATAGATCTGAACTTCAGCATTTATATCAACTCAGTTTATTGCAAGAATTTACTCATAGTTGATCTAGCAACCTAAGTCATTCTGAAATTTCACCTATCTTTAAAACTTAGTTGCTCTTAGGGAAGTGCCTGATGTGTTGGATTATCCAACATAAATTGAGGGAATTAGTTGCTTAGGTGACACTGGCAACTCTTCTGAGTTACACTTCATCTTAGAACCGTGTGCCGTTGCACTAAAGGGTTCTATTTTGTGTGATAATAGGTCCAAAATGACATCTCATCTACTTTATTGGATTTTGTTGGAGTCATGGTCAAAGATGATCACTCTCCTATGGTTATGTATATATATGTATGTGTGTGTATAAAATGTGTACTGTTCTGAAAATTCTCTTCTTGGCTTTGCATACTTGCCTCTTGTGTTTACTTGTATGTGGGTATATTTTGTATTGTCATTACTGGGATCATATCAATGTACCCATTACACCTATCTGTCTCACCTACACCATCTTTCATTATATCATTTTTAATATCTGGATATGGTAATGGTGGTTTGACCGCCTAGCTTCCCTTAACATTAATTTTTTTATTGACATTATTACTAACTTGGTCACTTATTTAATATTGACATTAGTATTGAAGATTGTTGTTTTCTCCTAAAACATTGCTGCATAACTATATGAAAATGTTGATGATAAACACACTTAAATCCAACTATACTGGCAGCCAACTTGAATGTCCTGAAGCCTGGGTGGTTGATCTATGTGGAGAAATGGATTTTCGGGAGGCTTGTGAGTCTTTTATTCCATGCTAAAGGGTATGAACATCAGATTAGTTATTCAACTGTAAAGATAATCCCAAATTTTAACACAGGTGCATGGTAAGCTGATTTCGAATTCCTATAACTGATTTCACTACTTCCACAACTCTGGGTTGCTATTTAGAAATTGGCTAATTTTCAAAAGTGCTTTAAAACAAATCTCAAATTACACAATTTGTATTGAATGACAGTTTAAAATTGTAGGACTAGAGTTTTCATAAATGGTCATTTTCCTTATTCATTTTCATTTCAAGGATTTGTCTAGATAGTGGGAAATAGGCTGACATTTTATGTTGTCATGAATGAATAACGATATCATTTTGCAGATGACATATTGTACAAGTAAATGAATGAGGAGTTTGTATCCTTGATGGTGGATACATGACTCAGGAATTGTGCATTGAAGTTCCAAATGCTAATACAAGTTCAAGTTCTGATAATGCAGTGGTATTGGCTAAGTCTATTAGGGATCCTTATGTGTTATTAATTATGATTGATGGAAGTATTTGACTCATTGTTGGAGGTCAGCATTATTTCTATTTGGTGCATGGTGTCCTGACTCATCATGAAGATTAAAATGCAGTACCAAGTATTGTATGAAGTGTGTTGTTATCAAAAGTATTGGATGTTTTCTCATTTGGTTACTTGTAAGTTCAAATTTTATGTAATGAGTGAATGTTTTTCACCAAACAGTTGACATATCTTTAATTTTTAAATTTGTGCTTTTAGAAAACACTTCCTTCTAGAGTATACAAAATAAATAGTCTTAGAAATATTTCCCTTTAAACATATTAAATATCCAGTAATATCATTGAGATGACAAATCACTTATCGCAATCTAAATTGTTCACAGGACTTATTCACTTGTAAATGATTTGAACACAGTTTCTAGTAATGAATTGACATACCGGTCCCATGTTCATCATCCTCCAAAGCATTTATTGATAACAGGGATGCTAGTATGTAGCACTTATTTTGTCTAGTAACCAACTTGAAGTGATTGGTTTCAGTGGTTGGATTCACTAGTATGGAATGATGATAGCTCTTGAATTTAATTCTTTCATGCATTAAATACTCTTAGTAAAGCAGCGTCCATTCATAGATGGGTGCTATATATGATATATGTGTTATGGAAAGTACTACTATTTGTAGGTATATCAAGGTGTATTTTAATTTTAAGATGTTTTGTCAAACATTAATAGTAGTGGTCTTCTAAAAAAACAAATTTTCTAGATTATCCTTTGAATACTAGAACTTCCTAAGGTGCATTTACAATTGAATTGTTAGACATTTGTTTTCTGGAATTGCTTACCCAGTTTCTGTGCAAACTCCAATTCTCAAATAGACATGGCACTCTACATCTAGGTAAAATAAGATGAATAGATTGGGAATTTGGTTGTCTATTTCTAGTGTGCTAGTAATTTAACAAGTCAAACTACTTATTCCTCTTGAAATTTAATTGAAATATTCGCAAATGTTGGCTGGACATCTGAATATCAATGTTGCAGTTAATGTCTCTTTTTTTCTATGCAGGCACTAGGGGATGTCGGGCACACAATATGCAAGTGAATTAGAACTAACATACAGAGTGTACAATATTTATTGTCAACCCAGGAAAGTCTTGTATTTCAAGGATAACATGCACAGTATATGCTTAAACACGAAATCACTGTAATTGAACAATACTATCCTCTGTTCGGCTATGCTCATCCCAAGAATATAATTAATCTAGTTACCTTCTAAGGAATGCAATCACAATTACCTTCTGCTATGGCTTGGTCTAAGAATGGAAAAATAAAAGTCACATCTAAATTACAATTGTAGATAAAGGGAAATACTATTCACACCGCTTAATGACTAAATCAACTATCTAATTCGATCTTCCTAGGAATCCAAAAACATAAATTGAATATTGATCTAGGAATTCAAAATACAGAGATTGAGTTCAGCTGTTCTAGAAAATTGGAGTGCAGGAATGAAATTCTGTAATAATAAAAATAAGAGACAAGCTGCAAAGATTCATGGAAACAAAAACTAAAATATATAAGGATGAACAAAGCTGTTACAGTTACCACACGAATTGCATGAGAAATAATTACCTACTCAGTCGACTGTCACACTATGCCACTACAGGTATCCAAGGAATGCAATCACGACACACTGTAAATCCACACTTGTTATAGCTTCCTATGAAGAAATAAAATTAACATAACATCACACAACAAAATAATTGAAAAGACCTAATTTAACTCAGAAATCCCTGTGGAAGGCAGGCCCAGCCTTCACACAGAGATGCTGGATGAACACACATAAAAAACCTTTAGATCAGAAGTAACTCCTTGTATTAAAAGACAGAGTGATTACACAATTCCTCCTCACAGCTAATACAATGAATCGATTATATGTTCAGCAACCCCTGGCTCGAAACAGTTCTCCATATTTATACAATGTAAATCATAACATCCTATCCTATAATGGGGCAGCCATGAATATCTCTGATCTTTAGGCGCCCTAAATGACAATAGCTGTTACAAACATGGCAGGATGAAAAATAGGAAACATAGGAAAACTGTTAATCGCCCCAGGAGTGATGATATCTTTAGATTATAGCTACACACAAGTAGCAACGCACTGTTGACCTCCAAGTCTGATGCATTCTGTTACAGCTACCTTGACATAGCTTTGTTCGAGATATCGCACTGGAACGGCATTCCTTGGGTGATGATAGGATGGATGGGGATCAGCTTAAGCAGTGAATGCCCATCCTTTTCATAGCCTATTTATCCCAATCTTCCTGCAGTCCATATACCTCAAAATACCTTTATAAACCATCATATGTTAGCACATTGAGAGATACGAAGCCTTAATTATCACAATCATAAGTATTAATAAAATAAGACAATGACCAATCATACCTTGGTGGTTTGAAGAGTAGAGTGGGGGTAAAACATTTATTTGGCATGCTCAATGGGGTAGGATAGAACAAGAAGAGGTAATTAAGGGTGGTCAAAAGAGGCCATTTTTAAGCCCAACAGGGGAGAGCACATATATGGTTGAAGATTTGCAGGTCAGTTAGCACATTGGGACATCAAAGGTAATTTCTTAATTTTATCAATATTTTTTCTTCTCTTTCTTTTTATGAGATATGATTATTGAAACAAGTGTTTGAACATGGCATTTTATGGCTTAAATATGATATTATTTTCCAATTGATAATAATGAGATTCTAAAGATTATGGATTTTTTCATGACAAGATCTTTTTGTAGTGACCAAAATGGAAACCTGACCAATAGAGTAATCACATTGTGATATAGGTAAGTGAAGCATGACCTATTTTATGATCACGGTCAATTTTGTCTATATTATGAATTCTTTCTTGTTTAAAATGCAAAATCTAGATGGAACTTCTTTAGGGTGTTGATTTTGCATTCTAATGTTATGTGTATTCCCCTGGAGCTTCCATTTCTGGCTTCTTTTTTTCTTTATGTTAGAAACAATGAACTCACTACCATCAAGTATTCCTCTAACATGGAAGGTTTTGCATTCATATTTAAATGGATGTTTTTCATAGTCCTTAGGCAGTTATACCCATTTCCAACATTTGCACAATGATTATAGAGTATAGTCCTATGCCCTGTCATAATTGTAGTTTGTTAAGTATATCCGATTCTATTCCTAAATCATGCCTGGTTTTTTGAATAAAAAGACAAAAAGACAGCGTCATCCTATACTCTATGGCCCTGTGAATATGCTTATATCCAATGTTGTTGGGGATCATGTAGATCTATCAGTGCAAGCACTGCAACATCACCTTGGGAAGTGAATAAATATTATGAATTGGCATCACAATATATTCTAACTGTTTGTCCCTGTGGATATTCATTAGCTTGATGGAAGAAGGAACTTTGCTCATCCCATGGTGGATAGGATCCATGTCAAGCACCAACTATTGGGTTCATCATCCTCTTCTGATTCTCCTTATTGCTCCACTTATACATGGCTCTAGGATGATCATGCTTATCTACTATTTCATTGGCATCCACACTAAGATAACCGTTGTAGATAGGTCTCATATAGTGGTACACTTATGGTTTCTAGGGAATACTAGTTTTTGCAATCCCATTAAGCCAATTTCTTGAGTTTTGTTCAAAATTCCTAGAAAAGGTTTATGGATTTCATAACCTACTTTATCATATATTGTAAACTTATACAATTTATCATCCTTTGTTGACCATTAGATATTCAAAGTTGTGTATTGATCCCTTTTACCATTATAGAGGACTTTGTAAGTTAGGTTCTCAAATTCTTAAAGGGTGTTAGCTTAATGGAAGAGTGCATGCCTTACAAGCAGGAGGTCGGTGGTTTGATTCCTCCATACCCTAATGATATTATAATATCGGTTAAAAAAAATAAATTAGTAAGAAAAATATAAGAGATAGGTGACCAAACAAAATGACCAAAATTCACATATAAATTTACTAAAAATGACTAAATTAGTGACCAAAAAATGAGAGATGGAAAACTAGGCATTAAAAAGGACGCAACATGTGGCACTAATGATGAAGCTAAACATGGCATTGATAACAATAGAAAAATAAGACATTACTTTGGATGCAAAACATGGCACTGCATAGGAAGCAAAATATGGTGCAACAATAGAAGAATATTTGGCGTCATTTTGGTAGCAAAACACGATGCAAAAAGGAAGCAAAAAATGGTGCAAATTTGGAAGCAAAAATTGGCACATATTTGGATGTAAAGCATGGTGCAAAATGGGATGCTAAAGTGGTAGAAAAAATAGATGCAATATTGGATTCTAATTTAGATGCTAACATGGTGGTATTAAGGATGCAAATATGGTGCTAACGGGGATGTCATTTAAGAAGCAAAAGCGGACACTCGCTAGGAAGCAAAATATGACGTTATTTAGGAAGCAAACCTCAACGTTGTTTATAAAGCAAAGTTGGACACTATTTTGGAAGAAAAAAAATAGTCCCTATTTTGGACATCATAAAGGATTCTATTAGGAAGCAAAAATAGACGTTTTTTTAGACGCTTTAAGTTTTGTCCATGACGCGTCCCATTTAGTGTCTAGTTTGACCACTTAATGTAAAAAAAAGAATTACACTAAAAAGGGATGCTTGAAATGGGACACTAATTCCAGGATTTGTTTTATATCCGATCTTTGTTTCAAAGATGTGGTATCATTTTCTTTTTAATTTATGTCCTAATACTTTTTAAGTTGTAGCCCCAATTCATTTTCACTACTATCAGGGCACCAAATCCAAAATATTTTTTTGCATCTATTGTTGCATAGGTTTCTTTTTCTTTTCATTCCTTATCCTCCTTGTTATTTCTTTTTAATTTTTTTAAATTTATTTCCTTTCATTTCTTTATCAATGTGTCTTATTGTTTTTAAAAAAAAACCATTCCATGTGGTGTTTTTTAATTGGATGTTAGGATTCGCTCCTTTAGAGTAAGTCCTGAGCCACTTTATTTTGTGTTTTTTCTCCATCATTGATAATGAAATGATTAACAATTGTGACTCATGTGGCTGTAAAATAACCCTTTCCTCATAAACACTACTTAAAACCCACACCAGTAGAAAGGTTCCAAGTGTCCTCTTTTTGTTGGACAAAAAAGGATTAAGTGATGTGTTTGTACATGGTGAATGAAACCATTTTTATCGTTCACAAATATCATCCACGACTAATATTACTGGAGGTAATAGTACCCCCACTATACTAGTGTGTAACTATAAAACATGCAGCAATTGATTTCTACCATGTATCCATCCCACGTCTAGCATGAAAGGATTAACACCCTATCGTCTTCCTTGTGGGATCCTTAGTCACATTTGATGGATAGGATCCTTGAGAATTTGAGACACTCATTGTACTAGTGCCCAAATTTTTAACTTGCACCAATAATAATAAACACATTACCATTGTTGTGCATCACCTTACACTATGGCTACATGATAATAAACACTAGGAAGCATGTTATTTACAGAGTAATGTTTTCAACATTCTAGTTCAGTGGGGCATCTATCACTTTTCCACTCTCAATTTATCTCCAACATCCCCTCTAGGAATCACATCAATAGTTGAGACATCTCTTTAGGACTTATTTCCTTTCCCTTGAGCCATTCCTAAATGGGGAGGAAAAAATGGATGCTTTCAACTTCAACTAATAGAAAAACAAGGATGATTTTGACTTCAACTAGAAGGAAATGATGAAGAACACACTTAATAAAGGAGGATACACCGAGCCAATGAGGGCACAACCTCATAGATCAACATTTTCTTTAATTGTTTTGCAACCAATTAACATTGATTGCTTTTGTGAGGAAAAAGCATCTTTATCTCATGATGTGAACTTCTAAGTGATAATGGACTATCTAATGGATGTTTCAAATGTTGGTTCTAAATTATGCAAAATGAATAAAGTTTTTATTGCCATAGAGGATAATAATATGTACTTTAAGTGGGATAAAATAGTAGCTTGGATAAAATGTCCAAATATGTCTATTGGCAATAGTATTGGATACATTGTGAAGGGAAATATGTTCTATATATGTATTTTAGATGTAAGACAATGTTAAGATGATAAAAAAAATGCGTGACTCTATGTGTCCAACAACATGCAACAAAATATGTAAAGAGGTAAGGAAAGAATGTTGGTGTTGTGTTACTTGAGACTCCTATCCAATCCTAGTAAATGCATATTAATGTCTCCAATCCTAGCGAATGACAATAGAAAAATATGGTTTATTTTGGTGAGAAAAGGTTGACCATGTTGGACCATTGTCAAACCTGGTTGACAAATCATGAAGAACTAAGCTCAACTATAGTGAACCACTGTTGACTATTTTATATCCATAATTGAATTTAGTGCATCTTGGTGGACGATAATTAACTTTTATTAGTAGCAGTTGACCATTTTAATGAAAGGTGTTAAATCATAGTTGAATATTTTTTTCCATAATCAACTTAAGCTAACAAATTTTAACCCTGTTTTGAAATATGGTGGACTAAGTTTAACCATAGTTAAGAAAGGGTGATTATTGTTTGACCATGGTTGACTTTAATGCATCATGCTTGACTATTGTTCGACTGTGGTCAACCATGGTTTATATTAGTGAAACTCGGTTGTGTATGGTTGAGTGACTATTATTTGACCATCATTAATTTTGGTTGAATTAGTCAACCATGGTTGACATTCAAAAATGAGGGTTTCCTTTGCTTAGCTAAGGTTTAATATGTTTGAACACATTCACCATGTTAATGAAAGGTGTTAATTGATTGTTGACCATTTTTTATCATATTGAATAATGGTTGACAAAGTTTGACCATGCTTGAACATGGATGACTAATTTTGACCATAGTCAAGTATAAGTTGTTGTTGTTTGGCCATGGTTTATTTTAGTGAACCATGGTTGGATATGGTTGACTTAGTTAAGCATGTTTTACATTAATAAACCATGGTTCACTTTTCTTACCTAAGGAATGCACCACGGTTAACTATTGTTTGACTTTGCTTAACAATGGTTTACTTTAATGAACCTACAGATGTGTATCATTTGTCAACCTGGTCAAACATTGTCAACTTGGTTAAATGATAGTTAACTAAGTTTGACCATAACAAACCATGAATGACTATTATTTGTACATTGTTGACCTTAGCATACCATGGTTAGCTTTAATGCACCATGGTCAACTATTGTTTGAACTTGGTTAACCATGGTTTACTATAGAGAACCTTGCTTATATATGGTTGGCTTTGGTTAGGAAACATTAACCTTTTTTTACAAACATTGACCATGGTTAGCGATGGGTGACAAATGATCATTAGATAAGTTAGACCATACTTTACCATGCATCAATATTGTTTAACCATGGATGATTTTAATTAACAATGGTTGACTTTAGTGAAATATCCTTGAATTTAATGAATTGTTGATGATTTTCAATGACTTTAGTTTTTGTAAGTTGACTTTAATTGACCATGCTTGACATTAGTAAATTATGGTTGATTTTGGTGACAAAAGGTTGACCTTGTGTAATCATTGTTTACCATGGTTGAAAAAGGGTGGCAAATGATGGATAACTAAGTTAAACTATAGTGAACCATGGCTGACTATTGTATTTTCATAGTTGACTTTAGTGTACCATGGTGGACTATAATTAGCGTTTTCTTAGCAATGGTTGACCATTTTAATGAAAGGTATTAAATGATAGTTGACTAAGTTTTTCCTTTTCAACTAACGATGAAAAAGTTTCACCATGTTTTGAAACATGGTTGACTAAGTTTCCATAGATAAGCAAGGGTGACTACTCTTTGACCATGGTTAACTTTATTGTGTTGTGCTTATCTATTGTCCGATTTTGGTAAACCATGGTTTACATTAGGGAACCTTGGTGTGTATGGTTTAGTTTGATTGAGTGGCATTGACTATGTTTCACCACAAGTGACAAACCATCCATTATTGGCCATGGATTACTGTATTAAGTTAATGTTATTTTTTTCATGTGATTCATGTCCTAAAATTTCCTCTGTGAACCCTAAGCCATGTGGAGATCAGGAACATTGTTTGAATATCTTAACTTAGTTAACATAAATACTAGTAACAACCATATTAATAATTCTAATGTGTTCAAATATGTGTGAATTTGATATGTATATTACAGAGAAAAACATTACCAATGTGCCAAATTTATATCTATCCATAGGGTTATTGCTAATTAAGATAGACATATAAAAATATCTCCAAAATATTGATAAATAAATTAATATTATTTACTTAATTATAATATATTGATTTTATTCCATATTGCAAATTGTTTTCACAGTACTGTCGCATGTAATTGGATATCCTTCAAAAAAAGATAAGGGTTGAAAGTACTTTCCATTTGCGACTGAAATTTAGATTGAAAAATTGAACATTAAATATAATTTGATAGACCAAAGTGTTAAGGGTATAATATTTTCGTACTTTAAGGTTTTAAAATTTCAAACAGTGTGAATAGGTATAAAATGATAAAAGAAAATTATAAAGAAAATTTGGATATTTTTAAAATATTTAACTCCCATTACATTGGAATTTAAAAATTTTAATGTTAATTAGCCAAATTTAGGTAGTATCTTTCACTCGAAAGATAAGGTTAAAGAATTAACACCCTGGAATTCAAAGAAGTAAGGATGTGATAATGCGCTAGTGGCATAAATTCGTTTTGAAGGATCCAATTGCAACATTTTCTGCACATACAAAATGTTATTATTAAAAACTATAAGATTCATTCTAAAGAATTTAATTGTTAGTACAAAATATTACCCATAGCAAATCACAGCCGCAATCATCTAAAACTGGGATAACATTACTCAAATCCTTTGGCTTAAACTTTGGAACTTCTATCTTCCAGTATGAAAGTTCTGTCACGCCAAGCCATACATCTTCATTGGGAGTACCAAGTAACCTGCATATGATGGTTAAATTATCAATACTTATTTTACATCAACATAGATTCATCTAAGCTCTAAGCTCAAAGAGTTACACATAAAGTATAAGAAACTCACTGGAATATTTTTCTGAGCTGATCCCACTCCGACCTTCCTTCAAACAAAGGTGGCTTTATATGTAGTTCAGCTGCATCACTCATAAAATCAAAGCAGTTGAAATATATGCCAAAACTTGTCAATTATAAAAAGAAATTTCACATCCAACTGAAAACATAAAGATCTCCTCTGATTAAAATGAAATATATACCAAAAATGCACCCAATAGCCCACATATCAATTGCGAAAAAGTAAAGCGTTTCTCCCAAGAGCAATTCAGGTGCCTTGTACCAAAGAGTTACCACCTGCAAGCACCCAAATGAATATTTTCAAACTGTAATTTATTGAAGATGTAGTTAAAATTAAGAGTAAGTAATTCATATTGACTAGACCCAGATTCTTAGAAACAATTTAAAATTCCCAATATGTATATGAAAACAACAACGGGAAAGCAATTTGACACATAATTACCGCATTTGTGTAGACCTTGAAATTGGGACGTAGAACTCGTCCAAGCCCCATATCTGCAACTTTCAGCAATCCCTCATCCAATTTTAACAAAAGATTCTGGGGCTTCAGGTCTTTGGAAACCCAAGAAATAAGTTACAAACATATGTATATATTAGGATCTGAGATAGCTCAGAAGAGAAGATTCCCTAGACTAACCTGTGTATCACTCTGTATCTATGGAAATATTCAATTCCTTGAAGCAGCTGAAACATGACAGCCTGCAATGCAAACATGCAGAGAGAGATATAGTCAGCATACGCAACAGAACAAGGTCAAAAAAAAGTGAAAATTCTTGCATATAAATACATTACGGCATATAGTATATATGACGTATTGAATAAAATGCATAAAAATATGTAATAAGATGACCTTGACTCGTATGGGAGGTATTGGTATGCCTCGACGAAAATATTTGTAAATGTAATGGAGAAGATCGCAGTCCAGATTGCCATGTTATTATCTTCTTCGTCATTGGTCTCAACATCCAACAATCTGCAGATCAATATTATAAGCAATTGAGATGAATATGATATGAAAATTAGATGACGGGGATGGGATTCATTCATAATTCCTACTTGACAATGTTTTGACAGCGAGACAACTTCTTGAGACTTGCGATTTCTTTGAGAGTACTGGTAGGAACTCCTTCGTTCGCATTTTGAGGCTGAGTTTTCTTGAGAGCCACCATCTGACCTGTTGCTTTCACTCTAACCTTGAAAACTGTCCCATATGAACCTTCTCCAATTTGCTCTAGCAATTCGTACTTGTCCATATGAACCTTTTAGCAATCCGTACTTGTCCTACTGCCCTGCTAATTGCTTCTTGCACTGTTGGAAATCAAGTACACAATCTCACCCAAATATTGTTTCCAAATGAACAGTGCCAAGTGCATATAATTTTGCCTTCATTTATAATTTCCGTCTCATCCCCAAATGAAATGATACGATTCCACCTTTTCCCTTCTCTCTTTTCTTTTATTAATTTTATAATTATGAAAAGCTAAACAAAGTTGTATATATATTTATAAAAAGAGAGTTTGACTCCTTAGATCAATCCAGGATTACTTATTAATTTTATAATTATGAAAAGCTAAAAAAAGTTGTATATATATATTTATAAAAGGAGCTGTTAAAGTAGTTGAAAGACCTAAAGAAAGAACTCTTGGTATCATAAGGTAAAGAATTTTCTTACTTCAGTTTTATTTAAATATGCTTGTTGATGTTTTGATGGAGTTGAATAATCTAAACAAAAGATTCCAAGAAGATAATGAGTATGTCACATAACTTTGAATAGCCATTGATCATACATTAAATACTCTTCAAAGATACTTTTGTAGTCCATATTATTTTGCAAAAGGTGCAGTGCATCTTACTAAATTCTTAGAAGATTCAAAAAACAGATTTCTCGAAAAATATTGAAAAAAAGGGGGCTACCCATAGACATGAATTTTTATATATTCCAATACAACATGAACAAATGCCACAACCAATGGAAACTTTCATCAATGGCTCCCTTGAAAGTTGCATACAACTTACAAGGAATTATTTCCAAGAATTGATTGAGAGCTTTAATTCAAGATTTCTAGAGGTCCTTCATCTCCTTAATTTAGGGAGGTTATTTAGTCCTTTCCATTATCCATCAGATATCTATGTGAGATAAAATAATGCAAAGCATTGGCTTGAGAAAATATTTTCACATTTGCAACATAAAACCTGCAATGAAAGTGAAAATGTACCATTCTTTGACATTGTTTCTTCTAAAAGAGAGTTGTATGAATTTATTGATATGCTTTATATAAATGGAGAAATACTTCCAATGAAATATGCATGGGAAGTATTTTCTCAAACAAAAGATTGTCATTCTAGATATCCACATATGTTAAAATTATGGCAAGCAAGGATTGAAATACCAGCAAGAACCATTACATGTGAATGAGGTTTCTCTAAGTAAAATATGATTAAAGATATAAAGAGAACAAGATTGCCAATTTATACACTTGATGTAGTAATGCGTATATAAATAATAGGTCCTCATATATCAGTGGTGGATTGGGAACGAGTTTATGATATCTAGCACAATGCAAAGGAAAGCAGACTTTAAGACCTTTTAGAGTTATCAAAATTTATGTCTGTTTTTATATTTATTTTTCATAGATTTTATACATGTGTAATTTTATTTTTTATTTTTGTTGTCTTACATTCCAATTTCAATTGTGTATGCTTATAATATATGAAACACTAATGTTATTTTTAGACTTATTGTTGTACAGGATAATGCACCTAATAACCTAGGTCTGGGGTTACCAACATACTCATGTACTTGCAGACAATTTGACTTTAAAAGCACAGAATAGGAAATAGGAAAGTAGAAGGACTTACTTGTTAAACGAAGACTGATCCTTTCTATTCTCTTCCTCTCTGCTCCACTTCCAAAGTCTCCAGGATAGTTCCTCTTTCACCTGTCAAAAGACACTCTTCCAGATACAAAATGATTCATATATATAAGCAGGTTAGGAAAATCAAATATTATACTAAAGCATAAACATTTACCAATCTACAAGATATGAAACATATATGGAAGAAGTAATCTCTTTATTATTAATAATGGAAAGAGTTTAGGTTACTACCCAATGTCTGAGACAAGGACTCCTTTGTCACCAAAGGAATCTGAGTTTCTTTGCTCCAAAGATTTCTGTAGACAATCCACTAGCATAACGTTTCTCTCCAAGTATCACTACCAACACCCTCCCCAAGGCATGTATTTATATGGGTGAAATAAGGCAGTTCTTGAATGTTAGGGAGGTTATAGCAGTTAAGGAAATTAAGATAAATGGTTTAACTAATCTCCCATTAGCGCGTGGTTTTATATTTAAATGTTGAGAAACACATTAGCGGGTCTGTAGTAGAGCAACCCACGAATGATTCGCGACTATGTATAAGCGCAACCCGCGAATACAAGGATTCACGACTTGCTGTAAAGGAGACTCGTGAATGATGCACGAGTTGTCGGTAAAGAGAGTCGTGAATACAACTCAACATAAGTAAAATGGAAAAGTAACCAACTGGGTATATAGGGAATGTACTTCATCATAAGCCAAGGTATAGTGAATATGGCAAAACCTCTATCCATAAGTTTCCTTTTGTGTGCCAACCTGAGGGAAGTTAGCACTCGGACGGAGAGGTGCCATTCAGGTGTATAACAGATGCCCCCTAATGTGTGAGGTTAGAGGGGAACGATGGCCAAAATACATTATAAGCTTTAACTCTGGAGAAACGAAGAAATCCAATGGAGCAGAAAGAGTACCTGAAACAAATACATAGTAATGTCATATACAAAGTTACATCTGAGGATGCTATGTTCAAATATACTGGAACACTAGCTCCTTTACAATATTTGAGTACATCATATGATACGGGTAAAAACCACGTATTTACAAAGGTGGAGCAAAGCCACAATACAATAATGATGAGTCTTCAAAGATATGGAAGCTGGATATAGAAATGGAACATAGTCTTGTGCAACTTAGTTCATGAGTGAGGAACTAAGGTCTTCATAAAGGATCCCAAAGAACCAGTACAATCCAAGCCATGTGAATAAGGGTAAGCTGAAGTCGAACATGGAAAGGATTCAATAGTTTGTCAACCAATAGATGATAATTGACAACTGAAGCAAAGGAGTTCACCAATGATGAAAGTGAATCCAGAGGTACCATCATCAAAACTCTAGGTCTTCGTCATCAGGAAGTGCTGAAACGGAACCATACTGTGATAGGGAAGGCAATAGATCCTCCAACGGATCACAAGAGTGACTAGGAACTGGGCAAAAGAAGGTAGACACAAGTAAATGGATAACAGATATAACAATGATAGAATCAGGTTATAGATCAGACTTTGGGAAGAATCCTTGAACAAGGAGCACGACACAGAGATGACCCAAGGCAGTGTATAATAGATAGATAGGACAACTAGACTTATCTGTCATGTAGGAGACATGATCAAATTCCCTAGGTATAAAGGACAAGAGGAGGAGCAAAAACTCGAAGTGATAGCTGAACACAGATGTACACTGAAACATGGACATCGAAAGGCAAAGAGTGCTATGTTCAAGGATGACATGCTGCCATTACTGAAAACAAGAGAAAACTTCTTCCTTATATTCCTTGTTAAGTTTTAACGAGTCGAGGAAAGTCAACTCGGTTCCCTCTTCATTTTTTAACAAGCTTGAAGAGATGGGAAAATAATGCTTGATAGTGTCACTGATTCGTGGATTTAGTGAGCCCGAACTAGTACATGCTCATTCGGTGTTTTCACATTTAGAGTCTGAAAACTCCAAAGAAGACTCCAGGGGGGTTCTTTTTCGTCCAATTTAGTCTCTTGAGGCCGAAAAAGTATAAAACAAACCACAAAATAACTCTCTTAACTTCTGAAGAAGAAAAGGTGAACCTTTTTCGTACTTAGTCGGGAAGGTCCGAAGAAGGTTAAATTACCACCTACCCAACGCTCCTTCCATAACAGCATAAAATAGCTTGAGTTTTACGAGTGTGAAGGAAAGCAAGATCACTCGGAAAGATACATTTGGTTACGAGAAATGGGGCTTACAACAATAAACTCATTGCTTTGTTCTTGAGTGTTTAACGAGCATGACAAAGACACAAAGTACACTTGGAATATTTTTCATGTTTGGGTCCAGAGCACGAAAAAGAGAAAACTAAGCTCAAATCGGGTGTTCCTTTTCCGTCCAATTTAGTCCCTCAGGTCCGGAAAAGTGATAAACCTATACCTGAGAATACTCTTCTCAATTCCTAAGAAAAGAGAGTGATCCTTTCTCGTATTATTCCGCATGGTCCGAGAAAGAGATAACCTACCACCAATGCGGATGCTCGTTCACATATTCTTAACGAGCTTGAACGGATGAGATAACTCAGTATTCAAGTCTGTTTTGAAGGAGTCAGACCTGGGCCTAAAGAAACTCCATCAGGTCAGGGAGTCCTATAAAGGGATAGCTTGTAAAGAGAGATTCATAAGAAGCTCTATTTGGCATGAAAAATAGCTATGAGGAAACCCCTGGGCCTGAAACAGTGACAGAATGAGTACCAAAGGATGGCAATGGCATATAAGAATGATACTCATGAAAAAAGGGACCCTAGCCATGGAAGAACAATGGTAGAGACAAGGGACTAATGGCTGAGAATACCATAGTCCGTGGCAAAATGTTGCACACTAAGGTTAATGTGGAGTGATAAGATGCCAACATGTGTTGGAAAGAGAAAAACCCACCCTATAGAAGCATCAACACTTTGTAAAAATAGGTAAACCTATTCCAAGGCACAAAAAGGGTGATATTAGTCAAGTGACATTTCAAACTATAGAAAAAGACCCACTTTACGAAATATTATTTCTATAAATAGTTTGAAAAATAAAACATTTCTCACCATTTGCACTTTTTGAACCAAAAAGGAAAGTTTACCCTCTATCTTTGATCACTTTCCGTGGACAATTGGACCGTTGGAATTCAAATTCGTTAGCTCCAGGTAAATCGACACCCTAAGCTCTTCAATTTGATCCAAACAAATTTTAAAATTAATGGTTAATTCAGTATATTTCATCAACCTAAAATGTGGCAAAATGTATTCACGGGTTGCTAAGCAGGAAAGACGCGAATACGCGTTTCATTCGTGAGTTGTCTAGAACTATGTCGATGTATTCTGCAGGCCGGGTACTCAAAAGAAAGGCAGCAGCGTTCTCATTGCAGATATTCAAGATTTTACACTGCAGGTATTAGCCAGTACTATTGTCAGACTTTCAGGGTCAGCAGGGTTGCATATGGCCACCAGGACTCAGATGAGGGTGGCGGTTGATTGCTTCAGAGGCGCTCTTTATGACTGGTGCTCGGGAATTGCCCCCATTATGAAGAGGCAATTATCCGACTATAGGAGGGGAAGACGCAAGAACTTCGGTTATGCGAGTATATTGGTAGCGTTCTTCTTTGAGAGAGTGCCAGCTATGAGCCCTGCAGTACCATTACAGGTCACACATCCACGTCAACTGAGGATGAGCAGGTGGGGAGATATCTTCCTCCGTCAAGGAGGAGGAGACGTCGTACATAGCATGTATGATGATGATTTTTATACATGGTGGGAACGGCAGGTGCCGGCGTTGGAGTAGTTTTCATACGCTGGGATGGATTTCCGAGGTGACCCCGACCTAGTCCTCCCTCCAGGAGGAGCATGGGGAGAGATGGGTAAGTAATTTTTAAATTTTTTGTCATTATCAAATTTTTATGAATTTTTTAATGATAGGATATATACATATGCACAAGTCTAAACCCTACTCATATGTCAAAATGCAGATATTGGACCAGTCCGCCCTGCAGGGCACCCACGTACCTTCGTACGTCCTGTTGCAGGGGGAGACCCTGGATTGATCAGGGTACTCAAGATGAAGCTAGGCAGGCTGACCGAGCGAGTACCTATGATACAGATAGAGCATCTCCCTACAGCCATGCAGGATTTCGTAGTTGGGGTTCCACCGGCCTGGCTATGTCTTTTCAGACGAGTAGCTAGGGCAGTACTTGTATACAGAGATGCGGTGGAGGCCGCCGCAGCCGAGGAGGCTGAGGAAGCCAGGGGGCATAGAGATCATGGGGACCAAGGAGGTCCTAGTGGCCATGGTGGGCAATCATAGTTCTAGGGCATTTTGATGGATGATGATCCATATTTTGTATATGACCGGATCTACGGATCAGACTCGACCTATCCTTGTATATATTTGTGTTTGGTTGTCATCTTATTTACAAATGCTTCTTATACATGTGCTGTATATTTTATGAAGTATGTGTGAGATGCCAATCCAAAATGTAATTAGCATATGCATCAGATAATGAATTTTGGTTTCTTGGAATGTGATTAAAAGTAATAACTTCAAAATGTCTTTCCAATAAACGAATTTGCATGAACTGACGTAACAATGTAGGATTTCGTACCTGATAAGCTCGATTGAGCTGGGAAACAACCAACTGAGAATCCAAACGGACTTCAAGCTGGGTAATGCCACATGAAAAAGCATCCCATAAGAGCTCAATAACGGCCCTATACTCAGCAACATTATTAGAGGTAGGACCTAGGCAAGCGCCTCCCGCGGAAACAAGCTGTCCTGTGGGAGAATAGATAACCCATGCTGCCGAAGCCAGGTTACAAGTGTGACGGCTGGCGCCATCAGCGAAACCTACATACATTTTGGAAGACATCTACAACAACCAGTAGATAGTATAAAAAACAAAACTAACAACCTAATGTACATAAAAATACATACACTAATATACAAGAAAAAGTGCTAAGCCTAAGCGTAGTACTTCTTCAAGTAGAGCCCATTTCTAGGCTCGGGAAGCTTATTCCCATCATAATCCACTAATTCATATGCGCCTTTACTCAATAATTTAGACATGACATAGGGTCCTAACCACATGGCCTTGAATTTTCCTACCCCCAAAGGTTCTTTATCTTAGTCCCAGAGCAAGACAAGTTCCCCTTCAGAGAAAACCCTAGGTTTGACCGATTTATCATATTGAGTTTTAACCCTATTTTTGTGAGCCTGGTTCACAGTCAGCACATCTCTACGCTGTTCATCAAGGTTCTCTAAGTGTATCAAGCATTCTTCAAGCTCAATCGTGTCAGGTAACACATGAATAGCTATCTGCAAGGATGGGATTTCGCATTCAATCAGCGTAATAGCTTCCACCCCGTGAACGAGTTGGAAGGGGGAAAAACCCGTAGCAGTTTTGACATTGGTTCAATAAGCCCAAAGAGCAGGATATAACATGATGTGCCAATTGGAACAGGCTGCATCAATATTACGTTTAAGAATAGTTTTTAAAGTCTTATTTACAGCCTCGACCTGACCATTTGCTTGCGGATAGTATGGAGAAGAATGTTCTTGTCGGAATCCAAGCATAGTGGTTAGTTCAGTCATCATGTTATTTTGGAAATGAATACCATGGTCAGTGACAATCACCTTGGGAGTACCGAACCTTGCAATAATCTGATTGAAAATGAAGAAAGCTGCTGTTTCCCCCATCAGCTTTAAAAGTAGGCATTGCCTCTGCCCATTTTGTAAAATAGTCTACCGCGACAATGATGTATTTGTGCCCCCCAGCCGAGGCTGGGTTGCATGTCATATAATCAATCCCCCATTTCATGAAGGGGCCTACCGAGACAATGGGAAACAAGGGAGCAGGATGTGACCGCATTTTTTTGGTGTAAAGCTGACACGGATGACAGCGCTTCACTGCTTCCACACAATATTTAAAGATCGAGGGCAAGAAATAACTGGCACGCAAGATTTTCTGGGCCGTAGCTAACCCAGATAAATGACCCCCACATGCTCCACTGTGAGAATCATTTAGGACAATCTCTGCTTCCTCGTGATTAAGGCAGCGATGCAAGACTGAATCTACCCCTCTTCGATATAAAGTATCTCCTATAATGAGGTAGTTTTTAGCATGAAGTCGTAACTTACGTCGGTCTTCCCTAGAGTAAGCGGCAGGATAATTCAAATTCTGGAGATATATGAGAATATCTCCGTACCAAGGATCAGAGGAGGATATAAGAAAGATGTGCTCATCTGGGAATGAGTCATCCACAATCACTACATCTTCTTCCGTAGGAAACTCTGCTATAAGCTCAGCAAACACTAAGGACTTCTTTGATTTAGCGGATTGGAAAAGCAAGTCAAACTCTTGGAGAATGACTATCCATTTGTTGAATTTTCCCCCAACAATGCGTCGGGATAAAACATATTGGAAAGGGTTTACATCTGCCACTACAGTAGTGGTCCTCAGTAAGGTATAGTTCCATAACCTCTGTACATCATAAACAGCCGCTAAGGCTAACTTCTCGACGTGGGAGTACTTGAGCTCAGGCCCAAACAAAGCATGGCTAAGATAATAAACGACATGCTCAACGAGCTTATCATCCTCCTGAACGAGTACCACCCCAATGGTCGACTCCGACGTGGCCAGATACAATATAAAACCCCTAGAATAATCTGGTGGGTGCAATAAAGGAGCCGACACAAGGAGTTTTTCAATGCCTCGAACGCAAGTTGTGCGGTTTCATCCCATACAAATGGAGTGTCCTGCTTAAGCAGGCGCATGAAACCTTTTGTGATCTTGGCATAATTAACGATAAAATGTCGAAGGAAGTTAGACTTTCCTTGTAGACTCTGAAGTTGCCTGAGAGAACGAGGAGGAGGTAGATTTACAATGGCCTCAACTTTTAGTGGATCCACTTGGATGCCTCTACTGGAAACAATGAATCTGAGTAGTCTCCCTGACTCGACACAGAATACACACTTGTGGGGATTCAAGCGAATTTTATAGTATCTGCATCTCTCAAAAATCAAGCGTAAATGATCTGGATGTTGGATCCTCTTGCGAGAATGTGCGGGCAGATCATCAAGGTATGGCTCGACAATGGCTTTTATATCGTGAAAAGCAAAGTTCATGGCTCATTGAAAGGTTGCCTCTGCATTTTTCAATCCAAAGGGAATTTTCCTATAAGCGAATGTACCCCAAGGGCAAATGAAAGTAGTTTTATGCTGGTCTTCCAGTTTGATTTGGATTTGATTGTAGCCGGAGAAACCATCCATAAATGAAAAGACCTCACTCCCCGCACAAGCATCTATGATCTGATCAATAAATGGTGTGGGGTAGTTGTCCTTGGTACAAGCTTTGTTAAGATCTCGAAATTCAGTACAAACGTGAATAGTCCCCTACTTTTTATCAACACGAACTGGGTTGGACACCCACTCAGTCAAAGCAATGGGATATATAAAACCTGCTTTCAACAGCTTTTCAACCTCTGCCTTCACAGCCACCGCTTTACGCGGGTTCACGGGGCGTAATTTCTGCTGAACTGGTTTGGCATCAGGGTAGGTATGGATTTCATGTTGGACAATAGATGGATATATGCCTGGAATATCCTCATATGACCAGGCAAAGATATCGCGGAATTCCTTGAAAAGGGCAGTGTAGATAGCAATCTCCTCCGGAGAGAAGTTTGCACCTATATAGATGCTTTCCATGACATCTGGTTTGATGGAGATATTGATAGGTATAGTGGTGGAAATGTTTTCCATATTCCCCTCGGCAAACACTCCTTCCCTAGGCAAAGGGTTAACAGGTATATCAACATCTCCAGGCAGTCTCACATGAAACTCTTGGTTTTCTATCTTGCTTAGCTCTGGAAGGAAATAAGACCGGTGATGAAGATCCTCACATATCTTATCACATGCACACATAGCTTCCAGAATGGCTTCATCGAAAGGTAAAATAGTTTCTAAGCAATCTATGGAATGTAAAGAGTTTTCCGCCCATGCGGGCAAATAGACTTCTTCCAGATCATCCGAGACTGTTAGAGGATCTGGAATGGGATCAACAGTGGCTTGGGTAATAGCTTGATATGCCACTTCCATTGCTGATAAGGGCACTTCCGGTTCTTGGGGGGTTGGGAGAACCCAAGGATCAGTCCTATCCACCACCGAAGCGATGGACTTCCCCACACTAGTGGAACCGATATAGTTAACTGGGGATGGGATATCAAACATTCCCATCAATGATGTGTACAGTCCAGCCCCCAAGCTCTGAGCAGCAGGCTTGGTCTGATCAACCAATGGTACATTGGATTCCTTAGACTCTAAACAGCCCTTTCGAGTAAAATCAAGTTGGTCAATAGTAACCAACTTGCCCTCATGTGGAAATACCATGACACAAAGAATAGCCGATGCAACAGCAGTCATTGCATAAGTCCAATTCCTACCCAGAAGCAAATTGTAGTCCAAGGGAGCATCAATCACTTCAACTTCAATAGACACTGCTTTGCCTGCCAACTTAATCTCAAAAGCTGGCAAGATACCATGTGGACAGAAAGACCTTCCATCAAAAGCAGTAATTAAAGTGGTTGATGGGACCAGCTCTGGGGATCGAAGAGCTTTCCAGCAGGCCAGGGACATAACACATGTAGAGGCTCCCTCATCAACAATAGCTCGTCCAATGGTCTTACCACCATGGACAACATTGATTGATAGGGATACATGGTAAGGGAGGCAAATTTTGACATCTGACAAATGAAACTTCGCCGTGAGACTCGAAGAGTCCATGCTACCTAAAGCTACCAAGAGGGCATCCCGCTGAGCGGGACAAATCTATAGCACCTCCAAAACTGACATTGCACATGGGGTTTGAGCTAGGTCTTCAACCATTGAGTAGTTGGAAGCAGTCCTATTAGGATTATGCAAAGTCTTCTTAAAGATACCTTTGGGTAACTTTGGCATTATTTCTGCAGGTTTCTCTATAGTGAGCGGGTTGGAAGGTTCACCTACAGCTTTACCCGTCTCAGGAGTCTCTTTCTCATAGTTTTTGTTCCTAGTTTGCAACAAATTTGAGGATATGAACATGTTGATATAATTGGGATCAGGAGCAGTTTGACTGCCCCCTGCTACGGTAGAAGCTGACGCAGAGTTCTGTCCTTGGGGAAAAGGATCCTTCAGGACAGCCGTTGGTTGAGTTTTTAACAGCTTCTGAACTTGTTCTATGAGGGGACAAAGGTGGGTCAAGTGGTCTCCTTGGTACAACTTACAAGGGAACTTGATTTTGTTCTTATCTTTTTTGCCCCCATCAGCATTGTTTGCGGGCTTAGGCTTGTTTTGGTTTTGGTTTCCCTCTCCTTTTTTACCCTTCTTCTTCCCACCGGACTGTTGATTTCCCTTTTGAGAAGTTTGAGCAAAAACATTTGCATTTTGGGGAGAGGGGGCAGCCTTTGTTGCCTCTGCCGTAGACCACTTGACAGACAATTGGTGAAGTTGTTTTGTCAATGACTCTACAGTGGGAGAATCAATGGACCCAACCACACCATCGGCATGGGGTCCAGGATTGGGTTTCTCAGCCTCATGTGAAGGCCTTGGTGCCTCAAGGATGATCTTGTACAAGATCCCAGACTGTGAATAAATCAAGTCCAACTGCTGGGCCCTGAGTATGGCTTCTTCCTCACTAGTCACTCCTGATGTGGAAACATCCTTAGATATATAGGGCAATAAAGATTTAAGGAACCATTCTAATAGAAACTCAGGAGGAATGGTGGCTTTGATAAGGCTCTTTCGCCTCCTCCACTCTTGGATATGATCCGAGATGTGGGTAGCCTTGTTTTGTCTAAATGTAGACAACAAGTCTGTTCCGAAATCGTATCGAATCGGAAGCTGAAAGTGGCTAAGGAAAGCACTAGCCAAGTCCCAGAAACTACTAAAAGCAACAGAAGGCATCTCAATGTACCATTTTGCCGCAGTGCCCGTCAAGGTCCTCTAGAACAGCCTCAATCTCACTGAATCTTCATTCAATGAATTGGAAGAACACCATAAATGGAAGGTGGTGGCATGTGCCCCAGGATATTCACCAACTTTACCTTCAAATTTAGGGATATCCGAGGGAAATTTGGTGGGAACAGGTGGCCAGGAGGGGTCATGCCTCACTGGGTCATTCATCAATTTGGATAAGTCTGGCAAGTTTAAAGTTGCCAAAAAAGGAAGTTTGGGCCTAGCCGGTGTACTAGATGTGCCAGCTTGGGGATTCGAGGGTCCTGCCCCTGATTGCCCATAAGTAAAAGTGGGGTTTCCCTTAGACACCGGTTGTGAAGTGGAAAGGTTACTTTGGAACGGATTCCATCCATAAGCCATTGGATTTTGGGTGGGAGGTGCAGTGTAAGTGGTTCAGGCCGTCCCCATAGAAGTTGGGGTCTGAAAGACTGGAGCAGGTATCCCTCCACTAAACAAAGAGAAGGGAGAGCTTGTGTATGGGACCGAAATAGGGGTTTGGAAGCTTTTCCCATAAGAGGTGTTGCTTCCAAACTACACTCCTACATATGAAGGAGGTGGACCTACGTATGGACTGGATGGGGGTATGTGCCCCCCATTCCAAGGGAATCCTTGGACAAAGGCCGAGGATCCCACCGAACCACTGTGGGTAGTGTAAGGGAAGGAAGAAGGAATTGTAGGTATACTGGGAATCCTAGTAGCCATATCACCAGAAAGACCTCCTATGTTCGAGTAAACCGGTGGTTGGACCACCCAGCTTGCTGGAGTTAAGGGTGTGGAAGGTAAACTAGATCTAGGGGCACTAACTGGGGGAGGTAGTACCCCTTCAACCGGAAGGGTTGAGGTGAAGACAAATGAACTTTCTCCTGCAGAAGACATGACTCTACTCATAGGTACACCTAGCACTGGTGAATCAAAGGTTCTAACTTGCACGATCACTGGATCATTCAAATCAATCAAGGGGGTATTATAATTTCTTGCAAACTCGTCAGTCTGCAATTCCTCTATCTCAACTATGTCAAAGTCAAAGCAGTTAGCTATTAATTCTGGTTCACCAAGAACCTCGCTTATTCCTACTGGTTCAAAAGAACCGCTTGTGCTTAATCTCCGCCTTTGGGGTAAAGGTGCAGGTTCCAGTGGTGTGAGAGGAGGAAGGTTTCTCAACCTTCTTGACCTTCTAAGCAGTTGGTCCTCTAGAATTAATACTTTAACAAATCGCACCCTAAGGCCAACTAAACACAAGCAAATCCACAGACAATACACTAAAAAGATCCTAGAGTCTCAAGCAATCAAACCAGGCTATAAAGATATACTTTCCCAAAGAAAGCTGATGAACAGCTACTTGGCGTCCTTGAGGGGTTCTCAGGCACAAGCGGAGGAATCACCCACCACCCTCCTGCACTTTACACAAGGGTTACCTTCCAAGTCCGTTCAAGGTGAACCAGAAATAACCTTTCGGTTTACCTGGGTATGAGCCCTAAAAAGACAAGAGACTAAGGCTACCTTGACAATACCAGCTGTCTGGGGGGACAGTCGTCGGCCGAACTCGTACGCATGGGCAGGGTAGCTGAGCCTGAAACTCTGTCTAGGACAAAATCCCCAGATGCGCAAAAGTCCTAGGTTATGTTTCGACAAGGATTCAGAGGGTTATCTCCTCTGTCCAAGCCTCCACGCGGCCTAGTGCTTAACTCCCGTTTGAGAGGAGCTTCCCAGATACAGTGGTAGAACCATGGATTTACCTAATGAATGGTCCACTACGTCTGATTTTATAACTTGTGGGAAGTTTACACTCCCTAGCCCACAAGTCTAGCCTAAGCTAGTAGGTGGAAGGCCCTAAAAATAAAAACTTACTAATAAATTTTAAATTTATGTGTTAATTTTAAGGGTTGTTTCTTACTCAATAGGAATCGGAAGTGATGGACTGTATGGTGTTTTGACTCAGCAGAAAATAAATGAAAGTAAAGGTGCATTCAAAGCAAACTAGCACTATAAAATAAACTTCTTTTCATTTTTTCAGATATGTATTGATGAATTAACAGCACTAATAAGAGAAACTAAGCCTATGTTTTTGTATTTTTCTGAGATAATATTCTTTAAACTGAAATCAAACACTACTTATGCAAAAATCACAATGCAAAAGATTAACTATGTTTTGTTTTTCACTTTAAAAAATGCTCAAAAATCTACTGTGCATCTACAATGCACTATGCTTGAGTAAAATTGAAACTTATAAACTATATAAAAGCCACAAATTGAAGTAAACAGGCTGACAGGACCAAAAGACCAGCAAGAAAAGCAGGCTAGGGACCCTAGCTTGGGTGCAAACAATGACACAAAATCACTGCAGACTTAAAGAGGCAAGTGCAAACCAGCAACTGACAGAAAGCAGACTGGAAAAGACAAAGCCCAAGACCCTGATCACTAATCTGGACTAAGACACTTAAACCAACAACCCAAACCGGCCAGAACACTTCAGGATGCAAACAGTAAATAAAACAAGTAAAAAAGAACTCAAGGGATTTCAACAAGCACTAAGATGTGATGACCTGAGGCATTCAAACCACTCTACAGCATTCTTAAAGAAAATCTTATCAGAAAACAGGAATTATAACAGGAAAAAGAACAAGCAACTTTTACTCAGAAATCCCAGTTTCCAGGAGTACTCGCGACTGTCTAGTAGTGCAAGTCGCGAATGATTCACGACTGTTCAGTGGAACAACCCGCGAATGCAACTTGAAATTCGCGACTGTCCAGGAGGACAACACGCGAATGGATATAAAAATTTCTCAAAAATAGAGAAAAATCCTAAGACTTTCAAATGCTGAAGCAAGTAAGAAAATAGGATAAAAATCACAAACAGACTTCAAGCAAACACTGGTCAGGAAAACAAAAAAAGACCTAAAGCAGACTAGGATTCCCCAGCGGAGTCGCCAGTTCTGTTGTACAGGATAATGCACCTAATAACCTAGGTCTGGGGTTACCAACATACTCATGTACTTGCAGACAATTTGACTTTAAAAGAATAGAATAGGAAATAGGAAAGTAGAAGGACTTACTTGTTAAACGAAGACTGATCCTTGCTATTCTCTTCCTCTCTGCTCCACTTCCAAAGTCTCCAGGATAGTTCCTCTTTCACCTGTCAAAAGACACTCTTCCAGATACAAAATGATTCATATATATAAGCAGGTTAGGCAAATCAAATATTATACTGAAGCATAAACATTTACCAATCTACTAGATATGAAACATATATGGAAGAAGTAATCTCTTTATTATCAATAATGGAAAGAGTTTAGGTTACAACCCACTGTCTGAGACAAGGACTCCTCTGTCACCAAAGGAATTTGAGTTTCTCTGCTCCAAAGATTTTTGTAGACAATCCACCAGCATAACTTTGCTCTCCAAGTATCACTACCAACACCCTCCCCAAGGCCTGTATTTATATGGGTGAAATAAGGCAGTTCTCGAAGGTTAGGGAGGTTATAGAAGTTAAGGAAATTAAGTTAAATGGTTTAACTAATCTCCCATTAGCGCATGGTTTTATATTTAAATGTTGAGAAACACATTCGCGGGTCTATAGTAGAGAAACCCATGAATTATTTGCGACTATGTATAAGCGCAACCCGCGAATACAAGGATTCGCGACTTGCTGTAAAGGAGACTCGTGAATGATGCGCGAGTTGTTGGTAAAGAGAGTCGCGAATACAACTCAACATAAGTAAAATGGAAAAGTAACCATCTGGGTATATAGGGAATGTACTTCATCATAAGCCAAGGTATAGTGGATATGGGCAAACCTCTATCCATAAGTGTCCTTTTGTGTGCCAAACTGAGGGAAGTCAGCACTTGGACGGAGATGTGCCATTCAGGTGTATAACACTTATGCAATGTGGAATACAAGTGTTATTAGTTACATGGATGTCTATCATTTCAGCATAATTTTTTATATTCTCGACATTATTTCAAGGTTATGGTTTCCTTTTTTTCCAACACTCAACAAGAAAATATTGTTCCAGTGTTCCAACACTTAGTGAGAAGGGATTCCTTTCTTGAAACGTGGAATATCAAGAAAATCAAAGTTATCTCATGAAATCAGATCATCACATGTTAAAGTTATCCATTTGTATTCTTTATATGGTCCCTAAATGTCACATACTGATCTGAACCTTTAACTCCATCTTTCATATGTTAAAATCATGCTAGTTATGTAATTTCCCCATAAGCAATTTCATTGAAAGTTACCCTACAAATGTTTCATACCATAATCCATTTTCAGAACTTAATAAACATGATTGAGGACAATAAATTATGTCTGATACTCATTCCCATATTCTGTTCTTAATTTTTGGAGGGTCGTACTTTATTTGGAGAGCAAGCTTGGTCATCACCCTTGGGGGGATTTGAATACAATTTCCTAGTAATTTTGGCCTTTTTGTCATTATCCCCAAACAAGTTTGTAGAGGTCTAAAGACTGATACAAATTATCCATAAAACACATTGTTATTTTTTAATACTCACCATACCATCTCCTTTCAAATTTGGGACCATTTGGTGAAAGTTGGAACCCTCTAGAGTCATGACTAGTTAAGCTCGAATTTTTTTCAATTTGTAGTTTTCTCCAAATTTCCAAAAAAGGGATGTTCAGTGGTATCTGAGCATGGTATTGGAACCTATTGAAGTTATGGATTATAGAGATGAATTTAAGAAATGTTTGAATTCATATTTTGATGATAAGACCAAGCAACTTATGCAAGGATTTGAATTGATGGCTAGCCAACATAGAGGTAAGTCATCATGGAGAGACACATAATACCATTCAATAGGGATGAAAGGAGGTACCGAGTGAATCCCTAGATGCACCTCAGATTTGGTGTATGCTCAGTCAAGTATAGGAGGGGTATCTCCGCAACTCGGTATCACACGACATCGTACTTGACTGATTCTTTAGAGGAGCTTTCTAATTCATTTCTCTATGAAATGGGATTTCCTGAACGAAAGGCTACTATGTTTGAGTTTAAATTTTCCCGTGCTTAAAGATAACCTTAACCCAAAACACTAGCCTAGACTAGTGTGTGTCATACCTATAAATAAAATGTTACTAATATGCTTTAATTATTAACGTTCTTTTTAAGGGATGTCCCCAATTAAATAATTTCCAAATAAGACTATTTGCAAATAATGTTTCACCAACCTACTTGTTCCCTAGGTTGAGATGGAGACATAAATTTTGTAATAAGGGTGTATGGGACCAAAAAGGACTTTATTTTACCATCCAAATTTAATTGGGTCACATAAATGATAAATTCTAAGAAAATAAAGGTGGCATGAGTTCATGAAGACACTTGGAAGCTTCTGGAGCCTTTGGGTGACTAGATTCCCTGCACACTTGGCATGATATGCATCCAAATTTGAAAACATGGGTAATGTGACATTATTGGATTGTTATGTGGTTTCAAATATCATAGAATTAGACAATGAATTCGAATTGGTAAACAAAGGTAACTCCCATGGAAGAGGAAGAGACTAGAAGACACGGTGTGACATATGACAAATAGGACATGACATGGATAAAAATGGCCACAAAGAGTTCAAATTCGAGACTTATAGGAAACCATTCGAATTGGGGAAAGAATTGGAGCTTGAAGAGGAAGACAAGTGTCATGATAGTTACTAAAACCACTAAGATGAGATAGAGGAATCTCATGGAGGGAAATTGGACCTTATGAGGCCTCATGAATTTAATAAAAGGATTTAATGAGGAAAGAGAATATATTTTTATCATTTTTTATTTTTCCTTTGGAATTTTTTACAGCTTTTGCTTGTCCATCGCATGGTGAGTGTTCACTCTCCCTGCTTGTGAACCAATTTCGAGGGACTTGAATTCCTTTCCAAGTTGTTTGATGGAGAGATCATTCAGAACTCTTATGGAATATTAATGAAGGATTTTTATTTTCAGGTTGAAGTTCCATACAGTATAATTCTCATCTATCTCCTGATTCTCTCATTCCTTCTTCTCCATCCCCCCACATTCTCATTTGATGGCGCACTTGTTGGAGTGATTCTTGTGCCTTGCTGAGGATAGTTGATGCCAAAGATTTGATACATGATGAATTAATATTTAATATCACCTAAATATTCTCTGTAATTTGAAATCTCAGAAACATATGTATGAAAGGCTTGCATTCCCCGTGCTCTTGAATAACTAGTTTTCATGGATTTGGCTTCAATACTGAAGTAGCTTTATATCACATTTGTATGAGGACATTATTATGATTTTTATGATGATGGGGAAGAAATATATGATGTATGTATCTGTAATATTATGTACACATTATTTTTATGTTAAAATATAATAAATACATGAATGAAAATCTTGCATACTCATGCCCTTGTATCACTAGTCTTCATGGACTTTGGCTTCAATCTTGAAGTAGTTTTATACCAGATTTGTATGAGGGATATTATATGAGTTGGATGATTTTTGGAAAGAAATATATGATTTATTACTCTGTAATTTAATTTCCATATCCTCTGTGGTTCTAAATCCAATAAACTCATGTGTGAAAATATTGCATTCCCATGCCATTGAATCACTAGTTTCCATGACTTTAGCTTCAATGTTGAAGGAGTCTTGTATCAGATTTGTATGATGGATGTTATATAAGTTTGATGATTTTGTGAAAACCATATTTTATTTGTTACTCTGTAATTCCATGTTCCTATTCTCTATGGGTTGAAATCCAAGAAATCCATATGTGAAACTCTTTCAATTCCATGCTACCAATTCACTAGTTTTCATGTATTTGACCCCATATTGAATGAGTTGTATACCGACTTGTATGAATGGATTTATATGGTGTTTAATAATATTTGGGAATCCATTGGTATTATTTATATGTTCCATATATGTCACATCCTGATCTGAACCTTTAACTCTACCTTTCATATGTCAAAATCGAGCTAGTTATGCAATTTCCCCATCAGCAATTTCACTGAAACCTACCATATAAATGTTGCATACCATAATACATTTGAATAAATTAATAAAAATGATTAAGAAAAATAATATATTTCTAATACTCATTCCCATACTCTTTTCTTAAATTTGGGAGGCTTGTACTTGATTTGGAGAGCTGGTTTGGCCATCACCCTTGGGGGGGGGTTGAATATTATTTCCTAGTAATTTTGGTCTTTTTGTCATTATCCAAAAAAAATTTTGTAGAGGTATAAATACTGATATTAAGTATCCATAAAACACCTTGGGATTTTTTAAGACTCACCGTATCGTCTACTTTTAAATTCGGGACCATTTGGTGAAAGTTGGAACCCTCTAGAGTCATGACTAGTTAAGCTCGAATTTTGCCCAATTTGTAATTTTCTCCAAATTTCCAAAAAAGGGATATTACAATGTTGTTCAAGAGTAGGATATCCTTAAGACTCAGACCACACTCTTCGTATCTCTGTAATATCAGGGAACTAATAAGTAAGGTGATATCCCTCACAAAGCTTACAAGGGAACCTAGGTTTTTGTCTTGAACGGTTGGTTTTATCAATGATGTCAACATGACATGCATTGGATCACTGTGTGTCTCTATCATGACCTCCAGGGGCTAGGTGGCCAGTTTCAACATGGCTTATAGAGGATGGGTGGTTAGTATCAATATGACTTGCATAGATTTAATGTTTCTCCCCAACATGACCTCTAGAGGTTGGGTTACTGGGGCCAACATGACTTGCAGAGGATGGATGAGTTCCACTAGCATGACCTGCAGAGGCTAGGTATATGGGTCCAACATGAATTGCAGAGTTTGGATGAGTTCCCTAAACATGACCTCCAAATGCAGGGTGGTTTCCCCCTTGCTTTCATTTCTTCTTCCTACTCTTCCTCCTTCTATTCCTTTTAGACTACAGGTTACTAGTATCATAACTTTCACTGCATGATGTAGAGGGAGAGGAGAGGTTGCTAATGGTGAAGGGGAGACCTTTTTTTATTCCCTTGATATAAGGTACTTACTTGAGAAGCATCAAGAGCACTCATGAC
>LPNX010233353.1:77246-142012 GCA_001517045.1 Pseudotsuga menziesii
AAACCACCCCAAACATGCCCCAAAAAGTGAAAAAAAAATCAGCAAAAGAGGGCATATGCAGGTTTCATATAGGTAAAGCCACATATGATACATAGGTATACCACTACAAACTCGCGTATGGGTTAGGTATATTCTACTGTGTAGTGAAACAATCGTGTAAGGGTGGTTAAAGGCCCAAAAGGGTGAAAACAACCTTAAAAAGGAAAGAAAGGTGTCCATAAGTACTTAAGGATAAATATTGACCTATAACAAGGACTTAGAACTTAAAATACACTAGAAAAACTAGACAAGGAAACTGCAAAACAGACAAGGCTTCCCCAACACAGTCGCTAGTTTTTTTGTTAAGGAATTGACCCTATGGCTAGGGTTGAGGCCACCAACATATTAGGGGTATACATATTGATATATAATTCTCTACAAGTATGAATTTATGCAATATTTCAAGAGTTAGGTGGGTTCATACCTTATTTGTTGAAGGTTGATCAAATATTGCTCTTTCTCCCTCTTCTAACTCTCCAACCAAGATACCTGCAAAACAACTTCAAACCTTCCTCAAACCAATTTTACCACATATAAAGAAATGATAATCAAGATAATATGAAACCCTAATATGATAATCATTAGAATATGATCATAAATTGAGATTCGACATCCATTACATAATGATTTGGAAAGGGAAGAACATCAAATATTTATTAACCAATTGAATTAGTACAAGATATACCTTCTCCTCATGCAAGGCACCTCATGAAACCTTTGATCTAGATCTCTTGTTTCTCTCCTCCAAGAATCTCATCCTCCAATATGTGCAAAAAAGGTAGATGAAAGTGTTAAATTTGTGAACCATTGATATACAAGAAAATATGAAATTTGTAGGAAGGGAATTATGCAGTGCAATAATAAAAGAGAATGTACATTGAACAGGAAATTCATGACACAAATTTCAGATAAATTGGAAAAGAATTGCTTAGATAATCAAAACATTAATCTTCATTCATTAATCAATAATACAATGATTATACAATAAATATAATTTGAATCATGTTGATAGGATTTGAATATACCAGCTCAAGCTTACTAAATAACTAACTTAGTGTGTCTAAATCAATCTACTAGAGATCACTAGTCTAACTCCGGATGTCTAAATCAATCCATAATTAATTAATTGATGAGGTAGATGGGAATAAGGTACCACTCACGGGGGTGTCACCTATGGACCAATATGATATCACGTCCATTCATATTGGTGAGGTTAAAATTAAAAAATTAAAAATCAATATATTGGGGGTATATTAGGGGTAACTAGGGTTTTTTTTTTAACTATTTAAATATCCAATATGTTGGGGTATGTTTTATTCAACATTTTTGCCCGCGCTGTTCACCAGTCCTCCAAGCCTTGCCTGCTAGGTGCCTGTGACCTCCTTTGCTTTTGGTCTGAGTGCACCTACACCAAGACGAGGTGCCTACGAGTTGGGTTTGCTTGTGGTCAAGGGCATGTTGCTCCTTGGTTTTTATGTGGGTTTTCTCCATGTTTTCTCCATCGTGTGGCTGGATAAGAGGGCGTTTTTTCAAATCGGAGTAGTGGTAGCAGTGTTTTCTGAAAAATGAGGGCGTGTTTCTTCTTGGGTTTTTAGTGGGTTTTCTCCACGTTTTCTCCATCATGTGGTTGGATAGCAGGGCGTTTTTTCAAATTAGAGCAGTGGTAGCAGTGTTTTCTAGAAAACGAGGGCGTTTTACTCCTTGGGTTTTCTGTGGGTTTTCTCCACGTTTTCTCCATCGTGTTTTGTGGATAACAGGGCGTTTTTTCCAGCAGCATTGCAGTGGTAGCATTGTTTTCTAGAAAATGAGGGCGTTTATCCACCGTTTTGTGGTCATGGGTTTGTGGTGGGTTTCTCTGGTGCTGGAGGAGGCACATTGGAGAGCCATTGCATATCATTATTGGAGGTACGTTGTAGTGTGTTTAATATTTGATGAAAAATGCCTATGGTCAGGGGCTGTTTAGTGGACTTGATATTTCAATTCATACTTCACTTGCCCTCCCTACAGGTTCCAGTATTTACATGTAAGTTAATCCCTAATGATTATATCATATTCAATATGAGAAAAGGTTATGGTAATAGAGAAGTCAAATCATTGTCACCCTTATTCATTTTATTCCAATAGAACACTAGCTTAATGGGATTAGTAGTTCTAGTTTCAATACGTGTAGATAGTGATTACGAGTTCTAGATGCTTACTTTGATTACTACACATTACTGATGCCAATACGGTAGAGGCTTCAGATATATGTTTGAAGAGGCAGGCTTTTTAGAGGCAATGAAAAAGATATGGTGCTTTGTCTTTATTCGTAGGTGATGTGAGCAAACCCACAACTAGTGAATAGGCTATAAATGCGGCGTCAGGTAGGTAGGGATTATCCCCCCTGCCGTTACAAATCTTATTAAATGAAATAGGCACCCGTATAATAGCCTTGTAAATAATAGGCGAAGGGGAAGGTCAGTAGTACCAAGAGTGGTTGAACCAACTTAATTCCTGGCATTTGAATAATCAATGATCATATATATTAGGTAAACTCACCATTCTTATTAGGTTAACTCACTTAGTTGGAGCTTCAAACAAAGAATATGTTACCCTACTAATGTCAGATGTTGTTTAAGCTTCAGAGAGTAATTTGTACCTACATTCATTATTTCTTTTGATCTATGTGAAGACCTTTTTAAGCTTTTTGGGTAACACAATTGATGTTATCATTTCCCTCCCTATAGGTTCCAGTATTTACATGTAATTTAAGCCCTAATGATTCTATCATATTCAATATGAGAAAAGGTTATGGTAATAGAGAATTCAAATCATTGTTACCCTTGTTCATTTTATTCCAATAGAACACTAGCTTAATGGGATTAGTAGTTCTAGTTTCAACAGGTGGACATAGTGATTATGATTTCTGTCCACTATCTTCAAGAAACTCTTAGCACTTTGGACTATGCCCATAGGGCTATAATTATAAAAAATAAGCCAGAGGTCTCATCATTTAGCCTTTCTGTTATTTTCTATAGCCATACTTGTATTTGTAGCTGCATACTAGTACTTCAGAGATCTATATCATATCTAGATGACATGCTTTCATTCTCTTATTGTTGCATTTCCTAATAATCCAGACAAAATTAATGCTCTTCCTTTACTGTTGTGAAAGAGACCACGGTCTATTTATAAAAGTAGTCATATTAGCAGTTTGAAAAATAATGCCCTAGGGTGTTTTTATTGTTCAATATTTTGTAGTTTTTGGTGTCAACTGCTTTAGCATGCCCTGCAATTTTTTGGTAAATGGTTTTAGTTGTCAGTTCCATGATGTTTATGAAATCAGGCTTGAAAATCAAATATTTTTACAAACTAAAGTTAGTAGGAATATTCACACCCTGGATTACAAAGCCCTTAGCATTTGTATGTGATATTTTGCAGTTCTTATTTGAAATATTGTTAGGCATTGGCTGTCAGGATGGAGATCTGCTAGAAAATCTGGTTAAGGGTCAAAGGTCAATGTGGGCAGAAGATTTCTTCTAGGAAAATAAATAATCCTTACGCTACTTTTCAATCACTGATCTGGTCACTCCCAAGTTTGCGATCTCATCCAATTCACCATTGTATTTTTTCCCTTGTCGTCACTCATTCTGTGGATTTTCAGTAGCTACCATTGACAGGTGTGAAGAGAAATGTACATAGATTTTCCTGATGCTGGGTGATGTTGGGTGAGAACGTAGGAAGGCCTCAACCTTTAATGCAAATTTAGAAATTCCACCTCAACCTTGAGGTTTCTTGGATGAATTCGCAATGTTAAATTACATCAGCATATACTTCACTTCTTTTTAACCAAATACACTAGGCAACCCAAGAAAGGAAATACTGAACAAGAGTACCTCAATGGAAAAAAATTCCTGCCTTTAGGGCACACTTTCTAAGATAACAGATCTAAAGGTAACTTATAACAACATATTTATCACAACAGTAAATTTTCCCCTTTAGCTTATATATATTTAACTCACTCAACAAAATCTATTCAATGTTAAGTCAAATTAGCAAGCATAACCAGCACTAGTAAGTATTCAATTTTCAAGATAAAATATACTGAAAACCAGATCTTTATGTACACAAAGTTGGACAGCTGGAACACTATATATAGGACTTCAAAATTTTTGGCTGAAGCAACCTTGTAAGTACATTTCTTTGGCACATCATCATCTTCAATCCCCTCATTAATCCTCATGCAAACTAAAGGGTAATAGTAACACTCCCCAACTCATCCAAAAGCCATAAATGAAGAACTATAACATGTAGTTTTGAGAATGTGTGCCTCACCATGATTGTCTGATAGTTATTCGGATCTGAGTTAGACCATGATATGAAAATCGAGTGAATAATGTGTCAAGACCATGCCTAGGGAAGTCAAAGAAGACAACATGGTTAAACAGATCAACAACATTCTAATAAGGAGTTTGACTGGTTTTGAAACGATTGTTTTATTAATTTGGTATGTTGGATGTTATTACAAAATCTATCTCTAATATTGTGCTCAGCATGGTACTTTTTGAACTGTGTCATCTGTTGGACATTATTATGAGATCTTGCTCAGAATAGTGTTCAGCATGGTACTTTTTGAACTGTGTCATTTGTTTTGGGGCATTGTCGTTAACAATTTGTTAATTTGGTTATGTGATAAGCTTCTTCATGTTTAAAGGATTTGTAACATCCATTATAGTATTCCATTCTGTACTGATAACCAAATATTTGTTTCACTGGAAAGTTTTGTCATTCATTCTCTATTTTTTATCTCTTTTTAATCCTAAGAGTGAAATCTATTTTGTTTTGATCACATTGTTGTTTCTGGCATTCCATATTCAATCCAAGCTAGTGTAGCTTGTCAAAATGCCTTCAGTATAGCCTGGAATATGGATGGTTTCAAAATATCAGGAATCTCGAATCATCCTTTCTTTCCCTTTATTTTTCTGATGTCTACAGAGAATACAACAAGAAGGCAGATGGCTTATCCAATGAGGCACTCTCTATGGCATCTGGCCTCTTACAGTTCATTGAAATATGTGAAGGTGAAATAGTGGGGAATGGATTGATGAAGCTCTTTTAATTTGAGTCTTTCACATCTTTGATGTCTATTATTTCAAGAGTGACATAATTTAGATTTTTTACATCCTTTGGATGTCTGAGGCAAATGTTGATCGCCTGTTGTATCAGTTTCTTCGTAGGTCCATAAGTGCCTCCCTGGATAAGCCATGACTGGGTTCTTCATGTATTCCCTTGTAGGCATCTTTTGAAGTCAGGATGAAGATGGGATGTATTCCTTGGTATTTTGATCTTGGTGGTGAAGTTGGTTATTTGACCTCTCAATGTAGCTATCTGGAAGAGTCTCTGAACTAGATGTCTTTATATGAAGTTTGATAATTCATTTTTGGCATATTATAACCTTAAAAAAACATTTTATGCATCCTATTATATGACCTTTACTTACAACCTAAAAGGTGACCAGTCCCACACCAGTCCAATGTTGACAGAGAATATTTCATAGCATATCTTCTACATAGCAAAATTATTTAATAGAAGAAGAGTAATTTCAGAACTATATTTAATACTAATTGTCGTTACATGAAGTTTGATAATTCATTTTTTTCGAATTATATTACATTTATAAAACATGTTATGCCTTCTATAGTATATGTGCCTTGTTTACCAAAAGGTGACCAGTCCAATGTTATGTTAACAAAGGATGTGTTATCACATATCTTCTACATAGCTAAAAACTTCTATAAGAGTAATTCTAGCACTATCTACATCTGTTTGACTAGGTCTACAATGCTGATGATAAAAGGAGTATGCATATTAAGATTATGATGTGAAATTAAATGCCTCCCTTCCAAAATCTTGTGGATTTCTCTTTGTTACCTATCATTAGAGCTACAATAGCTATTCACAGTAATGTGAGAGATTTAGGTCACTTAAAGTGTTATGGCTGCAATTTCATTGTGTTGTTGAGCTGTGGAAGCTCTACCAACTACATAATCTTCACTATTTGGATGCAAAATTGATCTCAAAGATCTAGGGAGTGAATTTAAGAGTTGTTGCATTTATGTGGGAAGTTTCCAAAATGGTTTACTTGAGCTTTGTGAGTGGCTATTGAACAAATTTATCTCTCCTTGGACCATTCTTCATTTATTAGGCGAGTTCACTTATTACTAGGTTTTTTTCTTACCCCAAGGCCAAACACCATGTAGAATAGGGCTTAGGCTTGCAGGTTGGGAATATTAGTCAATTAATATGTTTTTATCATTTCCTAGAGTGGATTGTAATGCTTGGGTCATTTCCATAAAAAAGAACAAGACTAAATTCAAAAAAGAACAAAGACCTTTGATCACCTCTATGTTTTTTCATCTCTTTGTTTTGATCACCTTTTGATCTTTTGCAGGTACGTTGAAGCTGACTCTTCAGTTTGGGGAGGGATATTTGAATAAGCCACTAACAATACATTTTGCTTCAAGGTGTTTCATCCCAATAGTAATATTTCTTCATCCTTTTTAGATATTTGAATTGAAAGTGTATACTTTGCTTCCTAGCTCTTTGTTTTATTAATGAACTAATATGCATGTGTAAATTTGATTTACTTTTTGTTTTTCATTTATTTATGGATGCACTCACCTCATTTTGTATCCTTATTATATCCAAAATTTTGAAAAAAATGTTATAATTTTATTCATTTCTTACCCAACTAAAAGGTACACATGGATGTAAATGCAGATGGATCCAAGTGATGTTGTGGACTTTGGAATTTTTATTGGTGAAGAGAATTGTCCCATTGGCACATTCCAGTGTAAAAAAGGTTGTACATATGCTGATATCCATTCTGAAATTATGAATCATGAAGTCGTTCAATATCCTTTTGAATTTATTATTGGCTCAACTAGATGTCCTTTAAATGCATTGCAATAGGAAAGAAGGAAACCTACAACAACAAATGTAGGCATTAAGAGGAAAGTATGCACGATGGTTGCTAATACATTGGAATCAAATATAATGGAGGGAATGCCAATATCTGAAAACATTGAAGGGAATGTGGAGGAACCTATGCCTAAACAACCAAGAGTTGGTAATGTGTCCAAGTCAGTGGAACAAGTTGTGGTTGATCCTAATGTATTGGCATCTTGGCAACATAAAGTGAACAGATTAATGGAAGAGTTTGTCAAGGAGAAGCTAACGCTAAAGGTATATTTAGAAAATGGAAAACCTAATATAAAGATCCATTGTGAAATCTGTGGCATTGATTATGGAACGGGGGAAGTATCCTTGGCAGTGCAAATAACTCATAACTTCGAAAAGAATCATATGAAAACAGGGTCCCATCAACGTCAAATTTCAATGTTGGGAATTAATGAAATGTGTGAAATTCCTTCAGGTAACAAAGAAAAGCAGACAACAGTGGCTAGAGATCAACTTGAGATTGATCAAGCAATCAAACTTCTACATGATTTCAACCAAATGCAAGAGCCTAATTTGTTCAAGGTGGTGGAAGCAACGCTTGCAAACTAAGAGGACAAGAAAAAAGTAAGAGTGAATGTACACGATGCAATAGATGGTTCTCTTTGGTTCCAACAAGTGGTAATCTTGTCAGTTCTCTAAATGAACACATGAAATCAAAGAAGCACACTACTAATACTACAGTTGAGGCTTCACATGATACAGTTGTGTTGAGGAGTGGAATAGTTGGGAGACCGAAGAAGCCTACCAATGAAAAGTCCCAACAAATTTTGTCTAAGTTCTTGATCCCATCACTACCATCACCATCACATGGGGCTTCTACACGTCCACATCCTTCTACTTCAAGTGTGGAAATTACCCAAGTTTCAATTTAATTTGAATTTCAATATGCACATTACTTTATTTATTATTACTTGTTAGTAGCAGTTAGTAGATCATTAACCAATGTGTTTTTTATGGTCTTATTCTAGGACAAATACCTCCCTCAATATTAATATGTTGGGGGTATTGGGATCCCTATCTTGAGAGAAGAGGGGAGATATTGGACACAAAGGTTCTAATGGATGATCAACGTGGTGGAAAAATGTGGGCAATAGAGAAACATACCAGGAGAACACTAAATTATCATGGTATTGAATGCAGTATTAATGGTACATACAGACATATTCATTGCAAGAGGGTTTCTGAAACAGGAATACCTTTTGATTCATTGACATGCAATTTTTGTAATATTATACCTAATTGTGATGACTTTTGAATGCGATTATATCCCGAATCAAGGAGCAACATGAAAAGGCATGGGAGAGATATAGGGAAAGGGAGAAGGTTAGACCATTTGACTCAAACTGAACTCAAAATTTTTGCAAGAGAAGAAAATGCTACACATAGGTTAACAATGCAATCTCTTTCATGGGACAGGACAAAGGTTGCTACACTGTCTATAAGAACAAGGTCTCTAAGGGAAAAGTTGTTCGAATCTGCAGGAAGTAAGGATGTGTTCAGGTTTTGCAAGGATGTGTGTGAGGCTCATAAGCAAGGAAAATTACAAGGTAAAGATGCAGTTTGGGAATTTGTTCAAGATATATTTCACAACCTAGTTCATTCAAAGTCAGGTAGAAGGTATAGTGCATCCACTCAATCCATTTATGAGATGATTAAGTTATGGGGAGGTCCTAGATTACATAGCTTTATTAGCTTGAATCTGGATGGCCCTTCGATATCTACGACTTTAAGGCAAGTTAGAAAATAATTGACATATATCCCAAGGGAGCAAGAGCACATTTTTGAGACAATCGAAAAATTTTATGCTTCCTATAACGCCAAACATGGTATAGAGGGCCCAATTCCCATATGCCTTGCTGAAGATGAAACTATTGTGAAAAAATATGTAAGGTGGGTAGAAAAAAGTGATACATTGGTGGGTTTTTGTGGTAAGAAAGAAGAACATAAGTGCCAATCACATTTCTTAGTGACATTTGGTGAAGGCGCTGCAGGCTATGAGATTATTACATATGCCTTCAAGAATTGTGTGATTAGCCATTATGCACGTGTTATTATTGCGAACCCTTTACACGAGAAGCTTCCTCATTTGATTGTGGTTGTTCATCCAACGTGCAACAGGTTTGATGCAAATTTTGTCCATCGACAATGGGAAAAAGTAGAAGACCTATGGAAGAAACATGTGGAATATTTTTTAGGACCTATTATTGGTCATTCCTCAGATGGGGATAGTAGGAGAAGAATGCTTATGTTGAAGGATTATTACTCAACGACAGGCATGAGATATCAAATTCCTTGGGAAGGGTGGAGACTAACTGGGTTTAATGATGGGTTTAAAGTAACAGGACTTCATGACTAGGATTACATCCACAATGGCAAAAAGCTAGTGAATCCTTTGTTTAGTGGTCGATGAGATCAGATTGTTGGAAAAGAGTTGATTAGTTTTAACCATGTAAGAATGGTTTATAACAATTTTAAAGTGGATGACCACATGCTTAAAATTGAGGATATAGAGAGGATTGATCGCCAAAACTGGGGTTCAACACAATGCATTGCTTCAAGGCATGTCCATAGGTGCTTGAAGGAAATGAGATGTACAGGTGGCAGAATAGAGAGGACATCGGGTACAGAGACCTATCTAGCAATCGTTGCTGACTATATTGATATTTGTTTGTCTCCTAGTTTAACTCTTTGGGAAAGAGTGCGAAATTCTTCAAGAGTCCATCATTTCTTCACCTTATGACTATGTTGGGTCAGAGAACAGGAAAATACTAATGTCAACATTAATTTCATTAGTAGAGAGGCATATCAAGATGTGAAAATTTCTTGGCACTTTACGGTTTTGTTGATGAGATTATTTCGTGATCAATAATCTAACTTACCATGTGCATTGCACCTGACTGGGTCATATGTATATGAGAACTTCTTCAGCAAAGTCGGTGGCATGGTTGGAGTAGAGACGGCATATGATTTTGCTGACTTACTTCATGCTATTGGAACCCTTAATAGAGTTGATAAATAAGAATCGAATCCCAAAGGGCTTCTTTTCAATAAATCTCATAAGAAACAAATGAGTATCTGAAACAAATTGCATCAACAAACAGTAGAGGAAGGTGATGTCTTGTCACAATATGATTCAATTTCCATGGATAATAAAATTATAGAAGCTCTCAAGATAGGATTGGAGGATGCACAGGGAATTTTACAAGGTCTTGGCATGCAACCAAAAAGACACACAGAAGATTCTTGGTGGTTTAAACCATGGATAGAGGATCACAATGTTCCAACATTTGAAGATGTGGATGAAGTAGTTGATAATTCTCCACCGGGTCATTCGACATCCATATTCCAATCTTCGTCTTTTATGGTACTCAATGATAGTGAATTGCAAATGATGGAAAGTGAGTGGAGGAACGAGTTGGATGGAATTTTAGATTCCGTTGATGAAAATGTAAACATATCTACCAAACCAGTGGTGGAGATCAATGGAAAGGACATGTACAAATCTTGTTTGGTTAGTCAATTGAATGGAAACCCAACATTATCGAAAGATAGATTGACTAAGGTGAGGAATGGAGTATACTTCAGGAGAGATGAGAGGGCCCCAAAAAAGGGTGTTGCAATTGGTTTTGGAATTGGATCAGATTGTGTGGTGTTGTTTGAGAGTGAGTCTATAGCTTTAGCTAAACGTACTACAAGAAAAGGTGTATCTCAAAGTACAAAGCGCGAAATTTCTTCTAGGACTTGGTACATTGGAAGAGTTCAAAGAATAAGAAAGAAGGATGGTAATAGGGTGTTTGATTACCATAATGACATTGATCTTTTGGATAGGCCTGAAGGTGTTGAGCTTCAATGTTGGTACAATAGAATAAAGGGACAGCACATGTACAAGTATGATTCAACGGATCATCTATTCATACAACTTGAATCTGTTATAGCAACGACAAACCTATCATACAATATCAAGAAAGACACATACAAGTTAGAAGAAGGTGACCACAGAATTTTTGAGGATTTCATTAAAAATTTAAATAGGGTGAAGTTTTCAAACCATTCTAATTTATCTTATCTTTTGTACTACTATCTTATAACTTATTTATGAAGTAGTATTTTTTGTATTATTGTTGATTCGTTTGTATAAATTTAATACTCATTTTATACTCATTTTAATTTATCTTATCTTCAGGTGCGGTGAATGGTTCGGATGCCGAATGGTTGGGATAATTCTATGTGAAGTTATTGATTGTCAAATATTTCTCTATGCGTTCTTGAAGCATGGTTCTTGAGGGTTGCTGAATTGTTTGCTAGTTCAACAATTATGTTTAATATTACTTTCAAAAGGATGAAACTAGTTTTTGTTTGTCAAATTTTGATGCCCATGCTTATATTGCTACTTCAATACTTAAATGGAATATTACTTAATGTGTGTTTCTTGAAATGTGTTTTCTAATTTTTTTCTTAAATGGCATATCATGTTCTTTAATTTTGTCATGTTTGTGTGGAGTGCATATTAACTCATTAGGAAATTGTGATTGTTGTTGATTTGAAAGATGGCTATGGTGTGGAAATCTCTTGTTATAAAACTCATTGTTGTGCACCTGTTGTGGTATGGAGTGGGTATGATTGGTTCTACTTTCTATAACCAATGAATCTTATACAATGATGACAAAAATATATAAAACAATGTACCTTGAGAGAGAGAACATATTATTAGTCTTGTTGGTCCTATAAAGGAGTTGAATGTCCACCTTATATGGTTCACCTTAACCTTTTGGGTTTGTTGTTTGTTTTTTTGTGGCCACCTAGGTTGACTCATGATCACCTCATGATCCTTTATCTTACTTTGTCCATAGGTGATGTTTATTAATGTTTTGATACTTTACCTTAAGGAGCGTTACTGAACTCTCTCCCTCTGTGTGATCTTTGCATGATCTTTGTTGATGCTCCATGTGATATCTTGCTGCACCATCCCCATGACTGGGATTTCCTTATTACACCTTCCATGTGGTCACTTTGCACCAGCATGACCATGAATCTGTTGGATTTTGGGTCCTCCCCCAGCGTGACCATGGCCTGTTTCTTGGGTGGACTGTGGGTTCTTCCACAGTGTAACCGTGAGTCTGTTTCTTGGTGGAATGTGGCTCCTTCATCAGCGTGACCGTGATTTGTTTCTTTGCACTTTCTTGGTGGAATGTGGGTCCTTAAAAAAGGCCAAAAAACATGTTCCTTAGTGATACCTTGAGAGGTCCTTCTCCAGCATGACTATGATCTATTTTATTGGGTGGAATTTGGGTCATTCACCAGCATGAAACTGATCTGTTTCTTGGTGGACCGTGGGTGCTTCACCAGCATGACTGTGATCTGTTTTCTTGAGTGGACTGTGGGTCCTTTCCTAACGTGACTGTGATCTGTTTTCTTGGTGGACTATGTGTCCTTCTCCAGCATGACCATTATTAGTTTTCTCGGGTGGACTATGGGTCCTTCCCACGTCCTTCCCTAGCATGACCATGAAGTGACCATGAGCCTATTTTTTTGTGTGGACTGTGGGGTCTTCCCCAGTGTGACATTGAGTTTCACTTTGTGGGTGGACTGTGTTTTTTCAAGCATGACTGTGAAAAGTATGCTTGTGTGTCTCTGTAATATGTGACTGCACCCTTACCCAGCATGACTGTGTTGACAGATTGACTGTACTGGGTATGAATGTGCTTGTTGACTAAGAATTCTGGGTCAGTATGTTGTTCGTATGCTTATGCTTTAACCTTCTATGGATCTCTCGCAAGGTACATAAATTGTTTGTCTATATTGACTTGTGCCTTCGGTGACAAGATCAAATCTGAAAAATATGAGTATATGCTTGATTCAAATATTGGTTATGATTGTTTACTGTTGATATCTACTGTACATTACCTTATCATGTTGTTATTGTACATGGCATTTGATGATTCTCGAGGACCAACTTTAACGCAGTGAATAATGGAGCGTTAAGTTGAAAGAGATGAAAATTATGTTTGTTTGGTTTTATTGAAAAGAATTGGTTTTCTTGAAAAGTATAGGAAGGTTACTTTATAATTCTCTTTTCCTTTTACTTTATAATTTTCTTGAAAAGTACTTGCAGGTCTCAAGGAGAACAATGAGGTTCTTTTACGGTGGATATGACCCATGTATTAAAGTATATGCAAATGGATATTTAAACAAGGTTGATGTTCGAGAAGCTCTTCATGCAAATGTTACAAGGATTCCTTTCAAATGGGCAATCTGCAAGTGGGTATCTGTATTCTAATCTCTAATAAGGTCATGTTATTTGTGATTCTAGATCATTTTAACTCTGGATATATTGGAATACAAAATGTTTGAGGGGAAAATCTATTCATTCTTTATACTGTCTGGGTAGTAGACCTTGGTCATGTGATGTGGCTAGGGAAGGGTAGCTCATTTTCCAAATCCTCTGAATTTCTCTGAATTTCTCAAATCCTCTTATTGTGAGGGACTTTGACCCAAATTCCTGTACGTGGGCATATGGCATGAATAAGGATGGAAAAAGTAGGACATGACAAGGATCTATCATAAATGGAAAAACCCGGTAAGTATACATTGACATTTTGATTTTGTTATCCTGGTGCTTTATGTTCTGGAACCTATGGGTTTGCATTTAAATATATCATCGTTTTTGAATGATATATATGTTTGCAAATAATTTATTTTCATATCTAGTTTGGATATTAAACTGTATACATGTACTGTACCTGTGATACTTGTTAGACTAAAATTTCCCTTTTATTCAGAGGTTATTAAATGGGACTGAGAAAGTAAGTTGTATTACTTGGCAGATGTTTACAAATGGGATGAGTGAAAGCAATGTCTCAGAAGTCTACTTGAGGGATGATTCCCCTGAAGCATTTTTAGCTATGGTGCACTTCATGTACAGTGGGAAGTTGGATATGGATGAAAGATAGGACTTGGGTTCCTTGTTGCTTCCCCTTATTCTACTAGCAGATCAGTTTGGAATTCACCTTCTTCAACAAGAATGTTGTGAATGCTTATTTTAGTGCATCTAAAAAGTGTTATACTTTTCCAACCTCTAAATTATTTTTCATGGCATAGGAGGGGTAGTTTAATTGTGTAAAAGTAGGAGCGCTATGATTGTTGCTTTTGAATATTACATCATAAAAAATATCGTTTGGACTTTGAGGTAGTGAAAAGGTTGCAACTTGCAAGTATTGACGAAATATTCTACAGCCAAAACTTGCCACAGAGGATGAGGATTTTACAAGGCATACCTACCTTGAGCTTCGAAGGGTTACCTAGTGGTTGGGCATCACGAACATCAAAAAAAAGAAAAAAAAGAGTTTTCCTACTTAGGTAGTTACAATTTGGACTTAGTAAGCCTGTTACCCTTATCACTAAGGCCATAGAATAAGGAAGCATGTTACCCTTATCACTGCACATTATTTCAGCATTACTACTAAGCACTGGGTATGCAATTTTTGTTAAGGATGTCAGTTCTTTTTGATTTGCAGATTATAGAAGAGGGTCCAATTACAGTTGCTCCACCTGAAACTTTGAAGCAATTAGAGCAGGGTGCATGGAGACTTGCAAAGTGTGTAAACTATATTGGGGCTGCAACTAACGAGTATCTTTATAGCATGGAATCTGGCAAGTATTATTTTTTAGAACTGAATCCTCGTTTACAGGTATATAGAATTTGCTTCAATAAGCATTATGAGCATGGAACTAATAATGTTGGATTTGAATTTCTAGTTGTATTGAGGTGAATAGAATGGTTTCTTTATTAAGTTGACATGCCTTCATAGGTTGAGCATCTTATTACAGAGTGGATAGCTGAAATGAACTTGCTTGCAGCGCAAGTTGTTATAGGCATGGGCATTCCTCTTTGGAAGATTCCTGGTCTGCACTTAGTAAGGCTGCAGGTTGAATTATCTATGTTGTTATTCTATTATGATGACACTGATGGAAACCTACTATGCGCTGATGTTATTGGTGTTCGTATGCCTTAGAAATAAGACGATTTTATGGAAAGGAAGGAGGAATAGGCTATGATGCTTGGCAGAAGACATCGATGAAAGCTACTCCATTTGATTTTGACTTGGCAGAATATGTCAGACCAAAGGGACACTGTGTAGCAGCCCGTGTGACAAGTGAAGATCCCGATGATGGTTTTAATCCTACCAGTGGCAAAGTGCAGGTCTAAAACAATTCTATTAGGGACACTTATAGAGAGATATTAGGGTGGAAATAAATTGGAATTTGTTTTTGAGAAATTAAAACATAGATACCTTTTGTGGATAGTTATTTTGTGCTTGAAATTTGTCTTGTATTTGTGAAATATTTGCAGGAACTCAACTTTAAAAGCAAGCCAAATGTATGGGCATATTTTTCTGTTAAGGTATTGACCTCTCTTTGTACATAATATAACTTGAATTGCTATTTCATATTTTCTCTTGCATCTCACCCTCCAAATACACGGAGCATGCTCTTGCCTCATGGAATGCCATATGGGATAGGAAGTAGTGGGTCATTGCAATGAATTTGTGATGCAAAATCTCTCTACAAATTGGTAGGATCTATATAAATTCATCTACTTCATGCCCTTCTCTATAGCAGGGTTATTAGTCTTTTCTTGCCTTGGTGGAAAGATTCCAACTTCAATCACATACAGTGAAAAGTGGGAAAAACAATTCTTCATGTGCCCTATGATTCCTTTAACTAGCTATTGCATCACATCCTTTAGTTTCCATTTACACATTCATGAATCATGGATTTCAGATAATGTAGCTGCCAAAGTTTCCCCAAAAGACTAAAATTACCATGCCATACCTAAATCCTAAAAGTGTTGAAATTGTAACATGATTTTGACTAAAATAAACTCATTTGCTTTTCATGTTCATTGCAATCAGGAGGAGGAATCCACGAGTTTTTAGATTCTCAGTTTGGTATGTACACATTTATTTTTCAGTGGCTTAATAATTGCTTTTGTTAAAGGTATGTATTGTTGATAACAAATAGTTATGAGTTTCAGGTCACATTTCACTACACAGTTGACCTTCTCCCTTTTTTCCATGAATCTTTTAGTTTGGAAACAATGTTCGTTGCTTGTTTATTCAACAATCCTAACTCTTGAATAGAAAACCAATTTATTTGATGCTAAAAACTCTTTTCACTAAACTTGATACACTTGAAAACTTATGTACATTCATGGGTTTGGGTTTTGTTTTCAATTATTAATGCTATTGGTGTAGAAAAGATAAAACTTAGCATTGTCTTGGGTATTTAGATCCACCCGACTGTCATGAATGAAACAAGGTTGTAAGATTTAATTTTGTTTGATCGAATCATACACATTGGGCTTAATCAAACTTTGGTTTTGGATACGATTAACCATATCAAAAGATAAACTCCTTTTCTTTCCAAGAAATGCCTCACAGGATTCTCCCCCTCTTCCCTGGAATATCTTGATGGAGGGCAGTTCAACAACTAGTTGCAATGGTGGTTGGTAACCCAGTCAGACTCAGCAGGACTTGAACCTCAGCCATACTAGAACTGAAGACCTTACAATTAACTCCACCTTGAAACAACCTATTTGAACTGATTGAGATAACCCATTGGGATTCACAAGGTGAACCCTTTCCATATGGTCAAACCATATTGGTTGTCAGGTTCATTTACAAACTGAAAATGAAGCTGGTGAAGATGATTATGACTCTAATCCAACCACAAAAGTTTTAATGCCAAGTCTACAAGATAATTTTTGTACACTAGTTTGGGTTATGTATCATAGTGCTTTTGAAAATACGTTGTTGGAGATATTTTTATGTAGTTTGGTTGGTTGCTTTGTTAGAGTCACACCTCCAAAATTTGCCTTGAATCTATGTTGAAGAAAATTTGTCAGTTTGAAGACTAAATTTGAAATTGCTCATAATGTTATTGGTGTTCAGTTATTTGGCTCATACTTTTTAGCTGACTTTGCTTCTCCATCTTTTTGTTTATGGCTTTTGACCAACTTGCTTGTTTGTCACAACCCTCTATTTTTTTTTCTTTTCCCCGTAGATGATAAAGAATTTGTTTGAGTAAAGCTTAGCTAGGAACTTGGTGATGAGGTAGACATCTAAACTGGAAATACAATCTTCAACTGAAAGGTGGCCTATTTTGACATCATGAATTTATGCTTTAAATGCTCACAAGTTCATTGGATAAATGGATGCCAGCTGGACTCATCCATTCCTCTTGTTAAATTCATATTGTTTTTAATCTAAAAATATTAACAATATGCATTGAAGATTCCAAATCAATTTTGTTTCTGAAGTTGCACAATCTCCTAGATACCAAAATCGTGCTTGGATAAAAAGTCTGTGATGGAAAGAAGCAGTTATAAATGGTGTAAGTTTCATTTTTGAACCCTTCTTGGGGAAAACACACTACTGTTTGAGATTGGTACAAATAAACCCTCTCTTATTTTTTTTGACATCATGTGATACATTTTAATTCCTAATAAAGTGATTTGCCTAAGGGCCCCTATCAAGTGTCGCCCTTTCTTGTGTTTAGTTTTTTTTTCCTTAGGTAGAAATACAAAGGGGTATAAAAAATGTAAATGAAAAAATGGATACATGCAATATATAGGGAAAATAGGGGTTTTTAAAAATCGGCAAGGCATATTGGGAGGGGGTTAAAAAATTTATTTTGGGAGGTATTTTCCAATATTTTTTGAAAATAGGGGTATTGTTTCAGATGCCACGAACGAACGTGCTATGGCATGGTTTCACTAAGTGAATATCCCGTGTTGCCACTTTCCCTACATGCATGCAAAAATGGAAATCGGCTAACTAAAAGTGATCTAACTAATTGCAACTGGAGTTTAACTCAACATAACTGCTTACCTACCACAACCAACTGATGGAGGTTGCTAGTGACACTTAGAGTGGGATCCTATAATGTAGGGATTGGTTCTAGAGGCACATAAACTCAAGTATGCACATGTAGTAAGTGGAAAATAACCTCTATATGTGTCCCCCACACTCTAGTGAAATATAATTACCCCCTAAGTTAGGAAAATAGACCAAATAAACTATACTCGACAAAGGAGGATTAATTAATCCTAGCATCCCCCCTTAATCCCAACTTTGGACAACTTGGGCCCTTGTAACTAGGAAAAAAGTCACCCATACAATATAAATGAAATAAAATATTGCATAATAAAATAAGTAAAATGGGTAAAACCTCATGGGAAACCCTCCCCCTCAAAATAATCAAGAATCAGGAAACAAGCTATACTACTTAAGAGAAAAAATTTCTCTTTGAGCAAAAACTTGTGAAATAATTGCTCCAATTTGCAAATTTGTGGAGCAGCCATGCAGAATCATGGTTCTTGTAATACCCCTTGAATCAATAATTATTAATGCTGCTAGAAAATAATTTGATTATTATTTTATTATTCTTTGATAGGAAAGTCAAGAATAGAAAATTTTGTAATAAAGCATTCCTTATTAATAAAAGATGTTGAAGGAAAACAAAAGTGGACATAGCTGCTGAAAGGGTGTTAGATGATCCACAAGAGGGAAATGACAAGTGGAAAATACCACCGAGTGAGAACTCAAGATGTAGGAGGAATCATCCCCAAAAATGAGGTCTGCACTCCTAGTTGAGTTGCTAAAGAACAAAAGGCTCTTAAATGACCAAGTCCTAGGAAAAATACTATTTAATAGTATGTCCATGAGTAGCATCAAGCTAGCATTGGACCAGGACTAACATTTTTGTAATGCAAGAGATGGCGCACTAAGATATTTACTCTTGTGGTTCATCAAATAGGATAGGGGGTTCTAGACCAAGTAATTTGATTTCTCTAGGAGTTGGTTGGGAGGAACAAATTCTCCACTTTTGTTTTCTCAGCATTGGTGCCAAGTTCCTACTCTATTTTTCTTATGACTAATACTAGTTACAGTAGGATTTGTATGTGAATTTTTTATGTATAGTTACATCTCCAAGTAGTAGGATTATGCATTTCTATAGAACAAATATCCATGTTTATCTAAAGTATATTAGATCTATACAATGTTATTGTTGTAGTGATTAATAACTCGTTATGAACATAAGTTGGTAGAACTAGTTGTTATTGATAGAGTTTCGAATCCAATACTTGAATAATTTAGAATTCATGATTCTGTATATGATGGATTGAATCCTCTGTTTCTTTTAAAAAATGTACCATATATTCCTACTTTTAACTGATATTTGTCTATTTGTATCGTTTCTGCTCAACCTAATTATGCTTATTGAATGTGGACTGAATCTGTAATGTTATTATAGCGTAGATCTGTCTGCAGAGGCCATAGAGAAGAGAGTGTGTGATTTATGAATGGCTAATTTAATTAAGAACAGAGTTTTACTCTACAGGTGTTTTGTGTTAGGCTCATGAAGAGCCAAAATGGCCTGATTTTTGCCAGGTCCTTTTGCAACGATTTGGTCCTAGTGCTTTTGATGACTTCACAGGAGCTCTCACTAAACTTCGCCAAATTGGCACTGTGAAAGAGTATCAAACTGAATTTGAGAAACTAGCTAATCACACTGAAGGATTAACTTATTACTTCTACCGGAGTTGTTTTATCAGTGGTCTAAAGGATGTAATTCGCTCTGAGGTCAAAATGTTCAGTCCCAACACAATGATGGAAGCCATGGGGTTGGCTAAGTTGGCAGAAGACAAGATGGCATCCCAACAACGCTCCAAATCCTCTTTTGTTCCCTTCTGAAATATGGGTTCTCAACGACCTCCCATTCCGCCAGCTCCTCACTCACCTCCAATCAAGTATTTGTCTGAAATAGAGATGCAGGCACGTAGAGAAAAAGGGATTTGTTATAATTGTGATGAGAAATTCAGTCGGGGACATCGATGTGTTCAACAAAAGCTCTATCTCTTGGATGTGGATTCTCCACCTGCCTCTGAAATTGGTGAAGAAGCTTTCGATACAATGGATGCTCCGGTTGACACTCAAGAGCCACCTATTGACCCTCCATCTCAGGATGACCATCCTGAGATATCCCTCCATGCTTTAGCTAGAGTCACTGCCCCCCAAACAAAGAGGGTATGCAGTTACTTCAAGAAGCTTCATCTTACAATACTCATTGATTCTGGCAACACCCATAATTTCATTGACCCTCGGATCACCAAACAAGCTGATTGTTTTATCCATCTTTGCTCCAACTTTGAAGTCATGGTTGCCAATGGGGGCACCTTACCTTGCAAAGGGAAGTGTCGTAATGTGTGTCTCTCTATGGGAGATTATAACCTCCGCTCTGACATGTTTTCCTTGACCTTAGGCGGATGTGATGTGGTTTTGGGCACTCAATGGCTGCGCACACTTGGCCCCATATTATGGGATTTTGCTGAACTTTGGATGCAGTTCTCCCCCGATGGACACAACCACACATTGAAAGGATTACAGCCAGGGTCTCTCAGCATCATCAGTTCACATCGCATGGAAAAAATCCTTAAGAAGAGTTCCCATGGGGTCATCGCTCAGCTCCATTCCATTCAAATGCAACCATCAGTGGCCCCCACTACTCCTTTGGATCGATATACAGGTGTTTTTGCTGAACCAGTGGGAGTTCCCCCTTCACAACCAGAGGACCATCGTATTCAGCTCCTTCTTGGTAGCATTCCTCCCAACATCAGGCCCTATCGCTACCCATTTCACCAAAAAACAGATATTGAACTCCTCGTTAGGGACTTACTGAAGCAAGGTATTATTCACCCAAGCACAAGTTCCTTTTCTTCACCAGTTCTTCTTGTCCACAAAAAAGATGGGTCATGGTGCCTTTGCATTGACTTCCGAGCACTTAATCACCTCACCATCAAGGATAAGTTTCCAATTCCTGTTGTTAATGAGCTTCTTGATGAGCTTCATGGTGCTCAATTTTTCTCCAAGTTGGATCTTCGCTCTGGGTATCATCAAATTCAGGTTCATGAGGATGATATCCCTAAAACAGCTTTCCGCACACATGATGGCCACTATGAGTTTTTGGTCATGCCCTTTGGTCTCACTAATGCTCCTTCCACATTCCAGGCCTTGATGAATAAAATATTTCGACCCTATTTGTGGAAATTCATTCTGGTATTTTTTGATGATATGCTCATCTACAGTAAAACATGGGCTGAACATCTCTAGCATCTGGCTTTTGTAATGCAACTTTTCTCTGATCATCATCTCCATGCCAAAAAGTCTAAATGTGTTTTTGGCCAAAAGGAAGTTGAGTATCTCGGGCACATTATCTCAGCACAAGGGGTTCATGTGGATCCTGCCAAAATCGCTGCCATGAACAATTGGCCGCCTCCTAAGACACTCAAGAGCCTTCGTGGTTTTTTGGGGTTGACTGGCTACTACCGCAAGTTTGTCAAGGATTATGGGAAGATTGCAGATCCATTAACTGCTCTGTTGAAAAAGGATGCTTTTACATGGACACATGTTACTGAGTGTGCATTCTACAAGCTGAAACAAGCTATGTGTACTACACCTATTCTAGCTATGCCCGATTTTTCCAAGCCCTTCACTATTGAGAGTGATTCTTGCAGCAATGGACTTGGTCCTGTTCTCCTTCAAGATGAACACCCCATTGCGTTCACCAGCAAAGCCCTTTCCGGTAAGAATTTAGCTTCCTCTACATATGAGAAGGAAATGATGGCTATTTTGCATGCAGTACAAAAGTGGCGACCCTACCTCTTAGGGAATCGTTTCTGCATCAAGACTGATCACCAGAGTCTGAAATATTTCCTAGAAAATCGTGTATCTTTCCCAACAAAACAGAAATGGGTTAGCAAACTCATGGGTTATGACTATGAGATCACTTATAACAAGGGTAAGGACAATATTGTGGCGGATGCCCTTTCTCGCACTTTTGATGACCAAGGTTCTCTTTCTGCTATTTCTATGCATGTTCCAAATTGGTTGCAATCGGCTCAACAGGGTTATGTCAATGACTCTTCATTATCTCACATCATCCAACGCTTGGACAACAACCCTTCTGCTATCCCACATTACTCTTGGGATGGTGCTTCACTGAGATACAAGGGTCGTCTGGTGCTTCCCCAGAACACAGCTCTTCAACAAGCTATCTTCTATGAACTCCATGCTTCTCCGTCAGCTGGGCACTCTAGTTTTCTCCAAACATATGAATGGGCATGATGCAACTTCTTTTGGTAGGGCATGAAAAGGACAATTCAATAGATGGTGGCTGAATGTGATACCTGCCAGCGCCATAAAGGTGAAACAACAACCCTTCCGGGATTGCTCGAGCCCTTGCCCATACCTACCCGGATATGGACAGATATTTCTATGGATTTCATTGAATGGCTCCCTAAATCTGGAGGGAAGACTGTGATTTTGGTTGTGGTTGATCGCCTCTCCAAATATAGTCATTTTTGTGCTCTCAGCCATCCCTATACAGCCTCTTCCGTTGCTCAAGAATGAGCAGTGTTATGGTGCTCTATTGACTGTTTTATTCATGAACTGATCTACTCACAGTATACCTATATGAAAATCTGGTTGTATGGTTGAAGACAAGGAAACATTGACATTGCAGGCCTATTCAGGAGTACATAACAGATTGAGAAGGAGTTTGAAGAACAGCAAACCAGTTTTAAAACATTTTTGAAACCTAAAACCAGACTGTTTTTGTTTCCTGAAAGAAGAATATGGGGAAAAGTGGCAAAAGTGGTAAGGTCAACAGCACTGAGCCCATAGAACTAACCTGGATTCAGAAGCTTCCTGACTGTGCAGAACTGTTTCAGCAGGCAGGTTGGTTGAAGTTTTTCAAGAAAATAGATGGTTTCAATGCTCAGGTGTCCTGTAAGTTTGCTAAGGGACTCAAAGATGATATGATCATGATAGATGCTTTGAAATTCAAATTGACTGTGGAGTTAATAGCAGAAGCTACTGAGATCAGCAATGAGGGGGAGCATTGGTTTAAAAAATTGTCTTTTGAGTTTGAACCCCAAAGATACCTATTGTCTAATGTGACTCCTAACTGGAACAAGGGTATCCTCATTCAAAATTTCAGGAAGGAATGGATTGAGCCCATAAGGATACTTCAAAGTTATGTGACCTGTGAAAGCAGATATTCATTTGTCTTTAAATATCATTTCAGGTTCCTGCAACACATAGTAGGAGTTTCTAAAATGAACTTGCCCTTCTTTTTCTTAAGAAGCCTGCAGAGGATGTCAAGCAAGATAAAACAAAATGATGATCACACCTCCCAGTCACTTTTCCACCATGGTCTCATCAAACTGATCATCACCACAGTGTTGCAGCATGAGGGAAGGACTTGGGATTTCTTTTTGTTTTGGTCAGATGTTCATCCTCAAAAGGAAGATCTGCAGCCTAAAAGGCAGACTGATAAGGGGAAGGTAATGATCAAAAAGTTAGGTCACTCAGTAAAATCTACAAGTAAAGATGAGATTAAAGCCAAGAAGGTGACAGAGCAGGAAGCAAAACAAGTAAAGGATGACAGTCAGCTCAAAGTGGTTTCAGATCACCCTAAAAGTAGATACTCATTGTTTGCAGGTGAAGAAGTGCAGTCTTGTCTGAAATCACCACCAGCAGCACATTTTGAGCAAGCTAGGACTATTGATAAAGAGAGAGCTGCTACTCCTGAATAGGAATTACAAACTAAACAAAGGAGCCCTCTTACCATATTATCTGAAGATGAAGTTTATTTATTGGAGGATGAACAGCAGATTGTTGAGACAGAGCCAAGTACAGAAGCATTTGGAGACTTTCCTACCTCAAGGGTAAAATCAGCAAAATCTAAGAGGAAGAAAAAGATAAATGTAGCTGCATATAGAAGACCGAAAACCAGACCTACTAACAAGCTAAGATGGAACATGAAAAAGCTACTTAACCCCAAACTAGAGTCCAGACAGGAAGCTGTGATGATTAGTTCTTCCTCTAGTGAAAAAACAGAAATTGTTAAAAAGAGCAGTAAAGGTAAGGGAAAGAGAACTGTCAAGCCTTCCTCCTCTTCCCAACCTGCAGAGACAAAAAGATCACAGTTAGTAGGAGAAATTGAACAGCCTAGGTCTGAATTATTTGAAATAATTGCTGAAATTAAAGATAGACTTACCAAGCAGCAGAAAGAAGATAAAGCAAAGGAAGATACTCTTAAAGATCATGAATTGGATGAAGAGGATCTAGCTATTCTCAAGCAAGCAGGATATTTAGATGTTCATGTTGATTTTTCAGATCTTTTAATGCAGTATGACAATATATCAGAGATCCCAAATTTTGATGAAGAGGATGTACAGGAAAGTATTTAGAGATACAGGACACACATGAAACACCTGCAAGAAACTAATGAGGGATTATTCAAAGTTAATAAATGTCTTGTAGAAGAATTGCTGGAGGTTAAAGGTCATTTCCAAGAACTAGCAGAGGTATCCAAAGAAGTCCTTAGCAGGAAAAGAGTTGCTGGCAGGTACTGTGCAAAGCTGGAGAAGACTGTTGATCATTTGCAACAGGAAAATGAAGACTTGCAGAAAAGATTAATTGACATGGAGAAAAAGGACAAAAGAGCTAAGAAAAGGATTCGAAGCCTATATGGAATATCTCTTCTTGTTGAGGCAGCTAAGAAGATATGAAACTGTTTTTAGTTAGTGGTTACTTTTGATAAACACCTTTTGTTAAGCATTTGCTATTTTTAGCAATCATGTAAATTTGTAAAAGTAACTTTTTACTTTACCTGTTTAGTGACTCGATGGAGGTAGTTAGGAGGTGAAACCTAACTGATTTTGGGAGGAATTTCTTATTTAAATGAGTTAGCAAGTCATTGTTAGGGTTCTGGATTTTGGGAGCATCAGGAGGTCTGCTAGCTGCTTGTACTATCAGAATTATTCAGAGAACTGGTACTGTAACTCTTATATACATTTACTGATGAAAATATGTGATATATGACTCTTTCCCCCACATTTTGTCTATGTTGGATTTGTTATTGAGCATGTTTTTCTTCTTAAATGGTAATTTCATTGCTAGTTGATGTCTTTTTCTGGTAATGCTTATCTTTTGATGTATGAACCACAGCATAGTATCTTTGTTGGATTTTTGTGATATGTTTGGGCATCTTTATCAGTTTATGTCTATGATTTAGTTGTTTCTTTTACTCTGAATGTATTCCCTGCATGATCTTGAAACTTACAACCAAAAACACATAAACAAAACCCTAAACCCTAGTTTGAATTGAGTTTTTTCTCTTGAGATTGTGTTGGCTTGTTACCCTAGCCTTAGTAACAATTTCTGACACAAACATCTTTGGCACCGTCCCCGGGGACGAAGCTGAAGCAAATCTTCCCCGGGATACTTATCATTTTCCTGGTTTAAGAGGTGAACTTAAACCAACATCTTTTGAAGGCTATTTTCACCAAATTTGGACACACTGGATTCTAGAAGTATTGGAACCAGGAGCAGACCTACATCTCCCTTGCTACAGGTTGTGACAGACCCTGAAAAGATTATAAAAACAGCAAGAAAGCTCAGAAGGTCCCAATCTTTTCCAGCTTCTTGTGATCCTCACCAGTTGGGTGATTCATTAGACCCAGCTGAAAACTCACCTTGGTTAAAACCTACCATTCCTGAAAATACTTTTCAAGTTTTTACCAATCCAGAAACATTTGTGAAAGCTAAGACTACTTCTCCTAGAAAAATCCCACTCTTTCAGCTGAAAATAGGAAAGAATCCATTCCAAGCAAGTACCAGCCAAGTTTCTTCGTCTTCAAAACCTCAACCTAAACCTCAGTCCACAATGGCAGGCCAAAATCCACCCGTGGATATGATGGACAGAATGATAGCTGCTAGGTATGCACCATTAGTATTACCCCAGCCTTTACATGCCTTGCCTGGTCATGATTATCATAAATATATGCCCAGATTCAATGGACAAGATGAAACGACTGCAGAAGAACATTGGGAGGCTTTCCTGAGTTATGTAGACAATCAGAACATAGAAATTAAAGATGTATGGATGAGAGTATTTGTGCAGATCTTAGATGGGGATGTGAGAAAATGGTTCAGGGAATTTCCTGCCAACTCCATTACAATAATTGAAGAACTCCGTGATCTTTTCCTGAGGCAGTGGGGAGACACCAAGGACCACACTTATTATATCACTGATTTTGGTGCTCTTAGAAGAAAGAAAGATGAAACTGTTGTTGATTTCTCCAAAAGATTTAACAAGATGTATAGTAGGATTCCAGGAGAGATCAAACCTACTGAGACATCAGCCAAGCTGACTTATGCAAATGCATTTGACCATGAATTTTCATTATTACTCAGAGAAAGAAGACCCACCACTCTGCTGACTATGCAAGATGCTACTTTGGAGGTAGAGTCTAATTTGCTGGCTTCTAACAGGCTTAAAAAAGAAACACCTCAGCAGTAGTATGAAAGAAAGGGAAAGAAAGAAGCTGTTTCAACAAGTGGTGCACCTCAGTCTGCTGAAGCCAAAATAGATGAAATGGCTAAACTTGTGAAGGTTCTCACTACCAAGCTGAACAAATTAGAACTTGAAAAGAATTCTGCCAAAGCTGCCCTAGAAGCTCAGAGAAATCCAAATAATCCAAATCATTTCAGGAGGCAGTTTGCTCCTAGATTCATGCCAAGGGAGCAAAGAAATAATGACATTCAGCAGGAAAGGAGGGAGAATGAAGAGAAGAGAGTACCCCCACCTTTTCAAAATAATGTAGCTAATGAAGAGGAGGTTGATGAACAGCTCCTCTTTGAGGAGACCGAAACTGACCAAGACATGAATCACTTTGGAGATGGTTTATCCACAGGTTTTGTAACAGAAGAAGATTTTCTGAATTCTGAATTTTATGATGCTGATTTGTATGAAGTTGAAGATGATTTAGAGTTTGAGAAAATTGCTATGAATGCTGCTGCTAATCAGAATGGAATTAAAAAGACCATTAATCTCAGATCTAGTCCAAAACAAGTAGTCCAATCTCCCAAGAAGAAAGCTGCTGTACCTGCTGCAAATGCTCCAGCTGCAAATCTTCCTGATAAACAAGTTGCTGATCCTGTCACAGAGAAGAAGCAGCCTGCAGAAAAGTCCAAGAAGAATGCTGAAATTGAAGAGGTAAATAGGTCAGCTCAGAATTTCAATTTGGAAACTGAATTAGGAAAATTGAAAATTCCTGTTCCATTGACTGAACTTATAAAGAATCCCTCTTATAAACAAACAGTCTTAAAGGTTATGAATTCTGCTAATAGTCAGCTTGGTGCCAGTGGTCAGCCTATTTTAGATACTGTCAATTTGCAAGAAGAAAGCCCAAAAATATTTATTGGTTCTGCCTTAGCTGAGAAAACAGAAAATGAAGCTGGTGCTTCTCCTCCCTTCTATGTTACCTTGACTGTTCATGACCAGATGATCCAAAATTGCCTATTAGACTCGGGAGCATCTCATAACTTAATGCCCAAAGCTGTAATGGAAGCCCTTGGTCTCAGCATCACCAAGCCTTACCATGAATTATATGCCTTTGACTCCCGAGATGTCAAGTGTCTAGGGGTAATTAAAGACATGGTTGTTAACCTTACTCAGCTGCCTATGAAGAGTGTCATAATGGATGTTGTTGTAGCAGATATTACACCCAAGTTTGGTATGCTTCTTTCAAGATCCTGGGCAAAGAAGGTAGGAGGAACCTTACAGATGGATCTCTCATATGCCACCATTCCTGTTTTTGGTGGAGAAAATAGGAGACTTTACAGAGAACTACAGTTTGCCTACATTGTCACAGATGATAAAAACCCCACTAATCATCCATTGTACTCTGTTGACAAAGATCTAGGGACTTGTATGTTGAATTTCAGTGATGAAGATGATTCTGTTGGCCTTTTACAAGTTGAAAAAGAAAAACCAGTGAAACATTGCAGAGAAGAAGAAGATCAGCTATGGGAATTGTATTTTGATGGGTCCTCATGCAAAGAGGGTGCTGGAGCTGGGGTCTTACTTATTTCTCCTGGAGGTGAAACAGTGAAACTTATGTATAAGCTGGAGTTTGTTACCACTAACAACACTGCTGAGTATGAAGCTCTGATTTTAGGACTGAAAGCTGCTAAAGACTTAGGCATTCAGCAAATTACTGCATATGGCGACTCCGAGTTGGTTGTTCGACAGGTGAAGAACAACTATCAAGTAAAGCAGGATTTGTTGAAGGTCTACAGGAATGAGGTATGGGATATGCTTGACAATTATTTCATAGCATTCAATATCACTCATATTCCAAGAAATCACAATGAGACTGCAGATTCTTTAGCTTTGGCTGCCTCATATTTCAAAATTCCTAAAACTACTCAGTTAAGATATCCTATTGAGGTAAGATACAGACCATGTGTCCCTGACAATGTGAAACACTGGAGGGTTTTTGAAGATGATATTGAAATTAAGAAATTTCTTGAGCTTACGGATGAGTTTTCCAATGCTCAAATTGATCAAGAGGAAGGAGAAGAACGGGATGATGAGTCTGTTGAAAGTGAGTCTGTTGAAAATGTTTTTGCTGAAAATGAGTTTCCTGAAGGTGAGATTGCAGGTCATAAGATCATTGAGTTGAAGAGTAATTTTATCCCTAAAGATTTAGTGCCTTTAGAAAGAATTTTTACCAAGGATGACACCCCTTCAAAGCCAGTGGTTCAATCCTCAGAAGAAAATGTAGTGGAGTGCAATATTGGTACTGCAGAAAACCCAAGAATGGTTAAAATTTCTAAATCTCTGACAGCTGAGGAAAGGAGCAGATATATGAAGCTTTTGAAAGAATATGTGGATGTATTTTCATGGTCCTATGATTAATTAAAAACCTATGATACAACAATTATTCAGCATAAGGTTCCCTTGAAGCCCAATTTCAAGCCTTTCCGACAGAAATTGAGAAGGATAAATCCAGCCTTATTCCCTGTGATTGAAAAAGAGATTAAAAAGTTACTGGATGCTAAGATAATAGTGCCTCTCAGATACTCTTCTTGGGTTGCAAATCTTGTACCTGTCAGGAAAAAGAATGGGGAGATTAGACTGTGTGTTGATTTCAGGAATCTTAACAGATCTTCATTAAAAGACAACTACCCTTTGCCAAAGATTGAACAGGTCTTACAGCAGGTAGTGGGAGCACAAAGAATTTCCATGGTGGATGGATTTTCAAGGTACAATCAGGTTGCCATGCACCCTGATGACAGAGAAAAAACAACATTTACCACCCCCTGGGGAACCTTCATGTACGATAAGATGCCCTTTAGTCTGATGAATTCTGGAGCAACTTTTCAGAGGGAAATGGACATTGCATTTGTAGGTGAGAAAGATAAGTTTGTTGCCATTTATTTAGATGATATTAATTTGTTCTCACAGTCTGATGATGAGCACTTAAAACATTTGAAGCAAACTTTTCAGAAATGCAGAAAATTTGGACTGTCTTTAAACCCCAAGAAATCTCATTTTGTTGTGCAAGAGGGCAGACTGTTGGGTCATTTGGTGTCTGCTGATGGCATTAGAATTGACCCTGAGAGAGTCAAAGCAATACTAAAGATCAGTTTGCCCAGGAGAAAAAATGATGTGCAATCATTTATTGGTAAGATAAATTTTCTGCGGTGGTTTATTCCTAATTTTGCTGAGACTATCAAACAAATCACAGCAATGTTAAAGAAGGACCAAGAAGTTAGATGGACTGTTGAAGCAAAGGTAGCTTTCGAAAAAATCAAGGTGGCTCTGACTGAAGCACCTGTTCTGGTGAGTCCTGATTTTACCAAGGAGTTCCTTAATTTTTCTTTTGCTTCAGCAGATACAATTGCAGCTATCTTACTTCAGAAAAACAAGGAAGGACTAGAGCAGCCCATTGCCTTTTTCAGTAAGACTCTCAGGGATTCTGAATTGAAGTACAACATTCTAGAAAAACAAGCCTATGCTCTGGTGAAAGCTCTGAAATTTTTCAGAATTTATATTCTTCATTCAAAGGTGATTTCATTTGTTCCAAATGCAGCAGTGAAAGATGTTCTGACCCAACCTGACAGTGAAGGAAAGAGGGGAAAGTGGATTGCTAAGATTATGGAATATGAGGTAGAAATCAGACCTACAAAGCTGGTCAAAGGACAAGGATTGGCCAAACTGCTGGCTGACTCAAATTGTCAAGCACTAGGATTACATGTTATGGAAGAAGAATCAGTACCTGAAGGAAAGCAAGCAATGCAGGAGAAAGAAAGAATCATGGACTCTTATTCATCTTCAGATTGGTATGCTGATATTGTTTATTTCCTGTTATTTTTGCAATGCCCAGAACACTTAGATAGGAAGGCTGCCAGATCTCTGAAGCTGAAAGCTACTAAATATTGTTTGCTGGAGGATCAATTGTTTTGGAAAGACCCAGGAGGCATCTTGTTAAGGTGCTTGGATCAAGCTGAAATAGGGGAAGTAATTTCAGAATGTCATGAAGGAGCTTGTGGAGGGCATAAATATTGGAAAACCACAGCTTACAAAATTTTGAGAGCTGGATACTATTGGCCCTCCCTCTTCTCAGATGTTTACCAGCAGGTAAGAGCTTGCATACGCTGTCAAAAATTTGCAGGTAAACAGAAATTATTATCCTTGCCATTGAAGCCTATTGCAGTTAATGCCCCTTTTCAGCAATGGGGTCTGGATTTTATTGGAGAGATAAATCCAGCATCTTCCGGACAGCATCATTGGATTTTGACAGCCACAGATTTCTTCACAAAGTGGGTAGAATCCATTCCTACAAGGAATGCTACAGATAAGGTGATTATGGAGTTCATTGAAGACAATATCCTGAGTAGATTTGGCTGTCCACACAGATTAATAACTGATAATGCCAAAGCATTCAAATCCAAGGCAATGGTGGCTTTCTGTGAGAAAAATGGCATTATTTTGAAACACTCAACTCCCTACTATCCTCAGGGAAATGGCCAGGCTGAATCATCCAACAAGAATGTCATTCAAAGCATTAAGAAATTGCTGAAACATAACAAAAGGTCCTGGGATTCAATGCTGAAATATGCATTGTGGGCAGACAGGATTACAGTAAAGCAGGCCATTGGTACTTCTCCTTTTCAGCTAGTATATCGCACAGAGGCAGTGTTCCCTGTTCAGTTGGGGATTCCAGTGATGAAATTCCTCCAAAAATCTCAAGAGGAACCAGATGACATGCAAAGGAGGATCTTCGAGATGATAGAGTTGCAGCAGCATAGAGAGAAGGTGGACAAAGAAGCTCAGCTGTACAGAGCTAAGGTAAAAAACAGGTTTGATAAAAGAATTAAAGAGCATACATTTTCAGAAGGTGAGTTAGTTTTAAGATGGGATGCAAGAAAGGAACAGAAAGGTAAGCATGGCAAATTTGATAATTTGTGGTTTGGCCCCTTTCTGATAGCTAAAGTTTTGGAAAATAATACATTCATCTTGTAGTCCTTGGAAGGTGAGGAATTGCTCAGCCCTGTTAATGGGCGATTCCTCAAGCATTTTTACAGTTTATGAGATCATTTTCACTCTTCATTGTACATACCGGTGTGAGTGAGGTTGAATAAAGACTCCATAGCCCAATGGAAGTTTTCAAATAGGTGAATAAAGGACAGAAGGCACTGGTCTACAGGTTCTTGAAGCCTCACAGGGAGGACTTCATCCCGCAGCTGGAGCCAGATGTTAAGTCAGTAAATTTTTCTCCATTTTTGGTTTATTTTCCCCAGTTTTGGTTTGTTTTTCAAATCTATCTCAGTTAAGTTTTGGTTTTCAATTTGAATTTTAGTCCCCTTTAGAAACTCTATTGGTGATTGAATAGGTTTTGAGCCTAATCTTTTAAGTTTTATTTGATTTTTGATGGTTTTTATATTTTAAAAAGGGGTTAAAGAAGGTCATATTCTCAAAGTTGATTCATTAATGTGTTTAGAGAGCAGTTATACTTGTTTCTTAAACCCAGCAGCTTTTAAAACCTCCGACAAATTAGCTGAAAGTTGCAAAACAACGAAAATTTGGCCTAGCAACTTTTCTTGTAGCGCTGGAGGAAAATTTAACAAAGGGCGCGCTACAAGAATATCGAGGCCCTTTGTTTTTCCAATTTTCAAATGGATTTCAATCATAATTTTCATCTGGAAGTGACTGATCGTATTGTATGAGTGTTTTAACATGTGTTTACTGCAGTTTAGACACGATTTTGGTTGGTTATCAGTCACGAAGCAGAGCAGGTTCATCATTGCATATTATGCGGAATCAGTTGGACAAAATCAGCAAATTCCGGTCTAAGCTAGCAAATCTCTCTTTCTATACACATTATTATCGGAGAGGAGTGCTCGTAATGTATATCAAAACGCTAAAGAGGTGGATTGTGTTCCTGTGAAGAAAAGACAATGTTTTAACGCCAGCAAGAAATTAGGGCTTCTTAATTCAAGCACCTGCAGTTAAGGGGATGACATGGAGACACATGTATGCATGAGGAGAGACTGCTGATACCCAAAAACAAAGCTTTAAGCCACGACAGTTGAGTAATTGACAGGTATTCTGATACAAACCCTTATAACTGAAAATTTTTGGTTTTTCTTGCTGCACGATTCTTTGGAGAAATTGGCCGCTGGAGGTGATAGAATAGGTCATAAAATAAACTGTTTACCACAGAAATAGCTATCTGAAGCTATTACGAGGAGTTTGCATGAACAGAGCAGCAAAGTAGTCTTAAGCCTAAAAGTATTCAGCCTGGGAAATTTTAATGACAGTTTGAAGAAGATTGTTTATGATTTGTTCTCCAATACATTCGAGACTCTGATGGTGATGCATATTGGTTATAATGAGCCAATTGAAAGGATTCTTCTCATGACCTAATGCCAGTATAAACCAGAATCTACAGGAAATAGTGTTGAGAGGACTCATAGATTGATTTGTTATGCTCATGTTTTACACAGAAGATGTTTTATTGGTTTGTTCAAGTGGTTTGAAAGCTGTCGAAAATTATTATGATTTGTGAAATCACTTGTTTGGAGAACCATGTTCAATTTCTTGGAGAACATGTTGGCCTTTATATACAGGAGTGAATGGCAGTTTTTTGGCTAGGGTGAATATACTACAGACAGTGATACATAGATATTAGAGTGAAATACTGATGTAAAACAGCCATGTTCACTCACAGTTTTCTATTACATTGAATAGCCTAGACATTGCAGAGCTGTCTTCTATGATTTGAATCAGTTTTTACAGGAAGAGGAGTTCATGTCTGAATGTATATCATAATGCTGTTTTCCTGAGCCCTAAAATGGAGAACTTAGATGGTCCATAGTCTAAAGCAGTTTGATATTATGTTTGTTGGTACATTTTGAAGAATGAGCAGTGTTATGGTGCTCTATTGACTGTTTTATTCATGAACTGATCTACTCACAGTATACCTATATGCAAATCTGGTTGTATGGTTGAAGACAAGGGAACATTGACATTGCAGGCCTATTCAGGAGTACATAACAGATTGAGAAGGAGTTTGAAGAACAGCAAACCAATTTTAAAACATTTTTGAAACCTAAAACCAGACTGTTTTTGTTTCCTGAAAGAAGAATATGGGGAAAAGTGGCAAAAGTGGTAAGGTCAACAGGGCTGAGCCCACAGACCTAACCTGGATTCAGAAGCTTCCTGACTGTGCAGAACTGTTTCAGCAGGCAGGCTGGTTGAAGTTTTTCAAGAAAATAGATGGTTTCAATGCTCAGGTGTCCTGCAAGTTTGCTAAGGGACTCAAAGATGATATGATCATGATGGATGCTTTGAAATTCAAATTGACTGTGGAGTTAATAGCAGAAGCTACTGAGATCAGCAATGAGGGGGAGCATTGGTTTAAAAAATTGCCTTTTGAGTTTGAACCCCAAAGATACCTATTGTTTAATGTGACTCCTGACTGGAACAAGGGTATCCTCATTCAAAATTTCAGGAAGGAATGGATTGAGCCCATAAGGATACTTCAAAGTTATGTGACCTGTGAAGGCAGATATTCATTTGTCTTTAAATATCATTTCAGGTTCCTGCAACACATAGTAGGAGTTTCTAAAATGAATTTTCCTTTCTTTTTCTTAAAAATCCTGCAGAAGATGTCAAGCAAGATAAAACAAAATGATGATCACACCTCCCAGTCACTTTTCCACCATGGTCTCATCAAACTGATCATCACCACAGTGTTGCAGCATGAGGGAAGGACTTGGGATTTCTTTTTATTTTGGTTAGATGTTCATCCTCAAAAGGAAGATCAACAGCCTAAAAGGTAGACTGATAAGGGGAAGGTAATGATCAAAAAGTTAGGTCACTCATTCAAATCTACAAGTAAAGATGAGATTAAAGCCAAGAAGGTGACAGAGCAGGAAGCAGAACAAGTAAAGGATGACAGTCAGCTCAAAGTGGTTTCAGATCACCCTAAAAGTAGATACTCATTGTTTGCAGGTGAAGAAGTGCAGTCTTGTCTGAAATCACCACCAGCAGCACATTTTGAGCAAGCTAGGACTATTGATAAAGAGAGAGCTGCTACTCCTGAAGAGGAATTACAAACTAAACAAAGGAGCCCTCTTACCATATTATCTTAAGATGAAGGTTATTTATTGGAGGATGAACAACAGATTGTTGAGACAGAGCCAAGTACAGAAGCATTTGGAGACTTTCCTACCTCAAGGGTAAAATCAGCAAAATCTAAGAGGAAGAAAAAGATAAATGTAGCTGCATACAGAAGACCGAAAACCAGACCTACTAACAAGCTGAGATGGAACATGAAAAAGCTACTTAACCCCAAACTAGAGTCCAGACAGGAAGCTGTGATGATTAGTTCTTCCTCTAGTGAAAAAACAGAAATTGTTAAAAAGAGCAGTAAAGGTAAGGGAAAGAGAATTGTCAAGCCTTCCTCCTCTTCCCAACCTGCAGAGACAAAAAGATCACAGTTAGTAGGAGAAATTGAACAGCCTAGGTCTGAATTATTTGAAATAATTGCTGAAATTAAAGATAGACTTACCAAGCAGCAGGAAGAAGATAAAGCAAAGGCAGATACTCTTAAAGATCATGAATTGGATGAAGAGGATCTAGCTATTCTCAAGCAAGCAGGATATTTAGATGTTCATGTTGATTTTTCAGATCTTTTATTGCAGTATGACAATATATCAGAGATCCCAAATTTTGATGAAGAGGATGTACAGGAAAGTATTCAGAGATACAGGAGACACATGAAACACCTGCAAGAAACTAGTGAGGGATTATTCAAAGTTAATAAAGGGCTTGTAGAAGAATTGCTGGAGGTTAAAGGTCATTTCCAAGAACTAGCAGAGGTATCCAAAGAAGTCCTTAGCAGGAAAAGAGTTGCTGACAGGTACTGTGCAAAGCTGGAGAAGACTGTTGATCATTTGCAACAGGAAAATGAAGACTTGCAGAAAAGATTAATTGACATGGAGAAAAAGGACAAAAGAGCTAAGAAAAGGATTCGAAGCCTAGATGGAATATCTCTTCTTGTTGAGGCAGCTAAGAAGATATGAAACTGTTTTTAGTTAGTGGTTATTTTTGATAAACACCTTTTGTTAAGCATTTGCTATTTTTAGCAATCATGTAAATTTGTAAAAGTAACTTTTTACTTTACCTGTTTAGTGACTCGATGGAGGTAGTTAGGAGGTGAAACCTAACTGATTTTGGGAGGACTTTATTATTTAAATGAGTTAGCAAGTCATTGTTAGGGTTCTGGATTTTGGGAGCATCAGGAGGTCTGCTAGCTGCTTGTACTATCAGACTTATTCAGAGAACTGGTACTGTAACTCTTATATACATTTACTGATGAAAATATGTGATATATGACTCTTTCCCCCACATTTTTTCTGTGTTGGCTTTGTTATTGAGCATGTTTTGCTTCTTAAATGGTAATTTCATTGCTAGTTGATGTCTTTTTCTGGTAATGCTTATCTTTTGATGTATGAACCACAGCATAGTATCTTTGTTGGATTTTTGTGATATGTTTGGGCATCTTTATCAGTTTATGTCTATGATTTAGTTGTTGCTTTTACTCTGAATGTATTCCCTGCATGATATTGAAACTTACAACCAAAAACACATAAACAAAATCCTAAACCCTAGTTTGAATTGAGTTTTTTCTCTTGAGATTGTGTTGGCTTGTTACCCTAGCCTTAGTAACAATTTCTGACACAAACAGTGTATAAAATAAAAATTTATTGTTGTTAATACAATAAAGATATTATTTCTCCTGAGAATACAAATGTTTCCATTATTATTATTTAGTTTATTTTATAACATTCTGTTATTTATTTAGTTTATCTGCTTGGTTATGATATCTGTGTATATATATAAAAATCAAATAATACTATATGAGATTTATCTCATATACTTATATATATATATATATATATAGTAGCATTCAGTTACCATCTAAGAAAAATAGGATAACAGTCCCGTAAACTATTCGAGCTCAGTCAAAATAAAAGGAAGATTGAGTAATGAAATTACTACATCACTAACCATACATACCGACTAACAGAATGAGGTTTTAACTGTAGAGTCTAAAGAATATTTAATTACTCCTACTAACAGTATTGTCTTTCCAGCATATAGAAGTTAAATTCTTTAAACTGGAAGAAAACCATTGTAAGGTTTAAACCGCAGGTATACCTAGTCTAACTTTTCTTTATTTCAACCATCATATTCTTCTATCTATTCTTTGCAAATAATAGAATTACTAAGAATAAAATACTGTACGAGGGGATAGTTTTATCTATAAACATAAACAACTGTCAGTAAAACAAATATTTCTTCTGAAGATAAGTAAAGAAACAATCTACTATTCTATAATCTCATCATACATCTTTTTATAATTCTACCCCTGTGCTGGAGTACGGTCTGGTAAACCCAGATGTGGAAAAACACAGTGGGTCTTTACTCTTCATCAACAGATTCTATTACTGATAAACTAAAAACATCTACATCACTAAACCAGTAAAATCTTTATATCATAACATTCAACCATTCATAGTTACTAAAACAAAGACAGTTAAGTGATAGAACCTGTTTATACTTGGACAACAACAGCAATGGGAGGCCGTTCCTCCCTACCAACTCCTAGAGAGAGCTCAAACAGTGACTCCTCAGGACCCCCAAGCTTGCTCTGGTCTCCCTGGTTGGAACCAGGTGCAGCAACAGTCATATACCAGTCTTCAATCTTAGTATTAATATAGAACTTATCAGTAAGTTCTCCCAGCTAAAAAGCTGTAATAAACCAAGTTACTGCATCATTCCTCTCAGAACAACTTCCTTACTGTTTTTCCCTCTTCCCTCAATGAATTTCCTGAATATCATTCACTTGAATGAATTCTCTCTGGAAAATATCTGAGTAGCCTCAGCTCTCTTCATTGGGTACTTTTAAAAGATTGCCTAGGTATTTTTGGGTTAGTTGTCATTTAATGAGCCACCAGCTCTGATCCCACTTTCTTGGGGGATCATGACCCCAAATATAGGGAATTTGCCACCTGCAACTTAGGAAGTGTTTGAGGATGTTGCCACTTGTCTTTTTCCTTTCACCTAGTTCCATCCACCAGTTTGACCAGTAACCTCTTTTTAACAGCTCTCCCATGCTGTTGTCTCCACAATTTATTTATTAATAATAAAATATTCTGAATTATATTCCACTTCTGTTGACTCTACTGAGTCATTAGTTCCTACTTAGCATTAAATTTAACATAATGTCTCAGGAATATAATTAAAACAATTAACATTATTTTACAAAATTGGGGTATGTGACATACAGGTAGATTCTAGAAGTCTACATTCTAACCTATAAACATTTACATGAAAAAAATGAATTGATTTCAATGTTTGTTGTTTTATCCCAATAGACAGATGGAAGGAAATTTTTTTATAAGAGCATAAAAGAAAATAGAGTTTCACTCATAAATGCAATGATAACGTAAATGCAATTTTCCTCCTTCCTGTTCAAATAATTATTGGTCCTTTGAAAGCAGTTTCAATTTCCATTTTATCATAATTCAGCTTATGTATAATTGTTCCTTTGAAAGTTACAACTTGCACTTGGTTGCAATGTCACTAGATTTTTTCAGTTTTCCTAAATCTTGTAGCTTGCAAGTCGGTGTCTCAGTGGTACAGGGAACTGGAAGGAGTTTGTAAGTGTTCCTAAATCCTGTAGATTGCAATTCTGTGGTACATAGCACTAGAAGGAGACACCGTAGATTCACATTCTATACTCCACTATCCATCATCCATGCAGAATTAACCCCTTAGTTGCGAGTTGCAAGTTCCCAGCTACTAGAGGTGAGTCGTTGACAATACCACTAGCCTTCACTGATTACAATCATTTGACATGAATAATCTTTTAAGTATTTTTCTAGTCGCTCTTCATGATTTGTATTTTCTATCTCTGTACTTATTTCTTTGAGTTTATGATTGCTTTTATCTTGCATCTCAGCTCAACTCTCTTTGATAAAAACCTGTGTAACATGAAGATCAAGTGGTCTCTGGCTGTTAGAAATAAAAATTTAAAAGCCCCAAAAAAACACAGAGAAAAAAAATCCGGATTCTAATCCATAGAGAAAAAATAAATCCTTGCTCGCCTCTTCACAAGTTTTCTAATCTTTATCTACCGCTCTACCAAAAAAAGGGTGGGTGTAGTTTTGCTTTGTGTGCAGTATGATGAATTGTGAGGATATTTCATTTGCACCATAGACCTCGTGATTCACGAGTCATGTGTAGTGTGGTAGATGGAGATGTTAGAATAATTTAATTCCTTCATGGTAGATGGAGATGGAGGAAGGATTTAATTGCCTCATTAACTCTTGGGCCATGGCATGGTTTCATCGGCAACTTGAAAATGGCCACCTTTGTGTTTTGAATAGCCCATTTGAAGATGTGTCTTGGTTACGAGTAATACCATTACACCTTGTAGTAATAACCAAGCATTATGACTTTTATTACCTATACCATCACCTTACCTTTCATAGTACATCATGACCATAGCAGTTTGTATTTGACAACCCAAACTAATGACGCTTTACAAAACTAGTTAAACATCAAAAAAATGTTTAGATTACTTATTTTCCAGTTTAAATATATAGTTTTTTGAAAAAAATTACCTGTATTTGCTTGGAAAAATTCCCTATAACAGGAAAAGTGCCCGTCAAATTCCAACTCTAGTTATGGCTACTTGTTGATAGGATTTAGTCGATTTAACATTCCAAAAAATCAACTTGCATGGAAAAGAGGTTAAGTTATTATAATTATACTATAATGGTCAATATAATTCATACACGCATTGTACTAGAATGGTCACTTTCCTTTCCTATAACATGGATGGCTCGGATTTGGTCCTTAACAATGGTACTCAATATGTTTTTACTATAATTACATGCGTTCCATGAAAGGTTTGCTACATAATTTTAGTTCAATCCTCGACAACTGCATTGAATTTTTTTGCTATACTTATCGTCAGTTTGATCATGTATGTATGCAACAACATTTTATTGTAATATTCAATCCAAAATTCCCACATGTTCAAACATTTGAAAGTTCATTAAAACTTATAGTTTCTTAAATTAAATTTCGTGTAATAAAATATGTCAAAATCGAGAGGGTAACAAAACTTTCCTACTCATAGTTATAATTCCATGTTTGGATTTTATATTGTTAAAGTGTATTTTGTTGATGTAATTGTAACTTCAGAATGTATTCACTTGTATATCTTATGTATTGCACCCCGATGTTTATTCCAGGAAGTGTCTATAATGTATTTGAGTCATGTCATGCCCTGATTTTCCTATTGGGAGATTCCATAATGTAAACAAGTCATGTACAGTCATTGTGGGTAACCCTCCTATTGATCAAGGGTTAAAGTCCCCATAGTTGTGGGGCAATAGGGTTATTAGACTCTCCTAGAGATTTTGGACCTAGTAAGTAATTTTTAAGTGGGGCCGACATGTTAAAGTGGACATTAAGTGAACGAAAGAATATAAATAGAGAGTGAGCCTCTCTATTTATCACACACACACTCACTCACCGAGGTGCATGAGTGAGAGAAGAAGTTGCTGGGACAAGAGAGAGAGTGACTATTGCTGTTGGGAGATCATCTTACTGTTTTTTGGGTTTTACTTTCGGTGCTGATTCTATCTCTAAGGAACTTGCGGGGTTTTCTCCTTTATGGTTTCCCTGGGGAAAATATTTGTGTCTATTGTCTCTTGTGTTTGATTGTTGTGCTTGTTGTTCTCTTAGTTAAAGATCCTAATATAATGCTAACTTGAATCATGATAAAAATCGAACATGGTATCAGAGCTAACTTGAGAAGAATACATTGTGCAACTGTATAAGCTAGGGCTTCTTACTTTTTGGGTCTCTTTTCACAATCGATCAAAAGAAGTATGCTAGACTGAATCTCCATTGAAAGGCGCATCTTTCTGTCAAAGTGGAATTCGATTCCAGACATTTTCAGTTTTTGGTGGAGGAAATTATGGATTCTTACAGAAGAGGAATTTTTGAGTGAGCCCCACATAGGATTTCTCTCCTCATGAAAATAAAAACTTAGAGACTTGGGTCGAGATTTTTGGTTGGGTGAAACTTTGGGAAAGTCAAACCCTAGTTTGACCTCGTGCTGGAAAAATCCTAAAATACTAAAACAAGTTTCGGTACATTCACTATATCTCAGGATTGGAGAAGGATTAGGAGCTTAAACTTTCATAGGCCAAATATAAAATCCTAATTTACACCATATCCAAAGTTCAGTCCTACATTCTCTATATGCTAGGAGATATGATCCCTCCAATTTAGGGTTCTATCCTCTTCCAGGATTCATCCCTAAAAAGGACACCTGCGGATAATTTCTATATATCGGGATACAAAGGTCCAAATTAAATTTCTGAATATTTTCCAAAAAGGGCACATACTGTACTTTCTATGGTAGAAGTTTCATACCTCGAAGATGAAACGGTGACATGTGGAAGTCCACACAACTTTGCTATGCTGAATAGTCCTGAAATAGGTCACCTTGGGAAAACAATCATAAGTCCCAATTGGTGAAACCAATTCTGATGAAACCTATGGTGTTGGGATAGGAACAGGTGGGGCTACCTCAATGTGAAGTGTTAGACATGGAGGAGAAACCATTTCAGAGATATCGCAGAAAGAGTATCAGGAATTTCTGTAGAAGAAATTGGAAAACTAGGGCTTCTTGTTCTGGGAGCTTCCCTCCATTGTTTTCAGAAAATGAGTACATTGTACAGCTCACCTTGAAGAGGTATATATTTCTATCCAATCAGATCTAAAAGATTCCATGTTTTTAAAATTAGTGCTTCTCTGACAAACCCTAGATTAGCCAGCTTCGGAACCAGGACAAACACCTCAAATTGGTAAGATCTAATATTTTGCTATTTTCATTTGAGGTTCTCATTTCAAAGTGATCTATCACATCAGCTTGATGATAAGCTTGGTTAAGTTGAAAAATTCCAAGCATGGAATTATATGATCTCTCTGAAGAAAATGAATTGGACACCTACATGAGTAGAGAGGTTCCAGTTCCAGAGGGAGATGAGGCTAAAATCTTTACACAAGAATAACTTGGCCAAGGCCAAGAAGATCATTGTTGATTCAATCACGGATCAACTTGTATCACAAGTGTCTTCCCTAAAGAAATCGAAGATATTTGATTCCTTGACCAAGCTATTTGAAGGGAAGAACATAAATCAGAATATGAATTTGAGAAAACAGTTAAAGAATGTGAAGATCCAGAATGCAGAGACCATACAGTCATACTTTATGAGGGTCTCTCAAATCAAAGAACAACTTGTAGCAGTAGAAGAAGAAGTGGAAAATGCAGAAGTGGTGATTGCCACCTTGAATGGCCTCCCAGGATCATGTGATTCATTCATGTGAGGAATGTGTGCCAGAAGGAAGTGATTACTTTCAGCAGACTCTAGGAAGAAGAAGAAGCTTGACTCATAATAAGAGAAGAGAAGATGGGATCAACTGAAGATCAAGCTCTCACCATCCAAAGAAGATCCCTCAAGCGATGAGGAATATGAAGGACTCAAATCTTAAAGAACCTCTTATCCATCTTAGCATTTGGATAAGAAACGATTCTATTATGAATGAAGAATATGAGAATGCTGAAGGCTCAAGAAGGAGTCTACCCATGAAATAAATAAAGATAAGCATTCAATTGTCATTTCATGATATTGTTTTGTTATGCATTTGTTTATATTGATTTGATGTATTATGGATGATAGACTATTTTCATTAATGACAGTATACTACTAATTTGCATGTGATGGGTAAGTAGCTCATGGTGCTATACAACTCTCCATTGCTACTTATATAGAATGAAATCTCTTTGATGACATATTGGATTAGTGCACAATCTCAATGTTGTCCTGGTGGAGATGGAAGCCATCTAGAAAAGTTTACATGAGATATGGATGAATGTTGTATTGGCTAAAATATTTGCATGATCATATATTTATGCATAAGAATTTTCCATTATCAATATTCCTTATGAAATGTTTCTAACCATACAACTAATGCATTTGACTTGTAGGAAAGATCACATACATAATCACCTACAAGAAAAGAAGGATGAGACTTGTTTCGAAGAACAGTTCAAGATGAAGAATAATATGATGAATGCAGCGACATCATTGATGTAGAACCTTCCAGCAATGAAGAAGTAACCAAGAAGAAAGGAAAGACAAGTTCAAGAAGAATGATGTCTAGGATGCAATATCGATACATGAAGGGAAGTTCATAGTTCCATCATGCAGTAGATGGAAACATCATGGGATACAAGGAAATATTCGTAGCATGAGGCTTCTCACGAAAAGAAGGAATAGACTACGAAGAGACATTTGCAACTACTGCAAGTGAAGTCACATGACAGGCATAATCATGTGTGCAAATGAAATAAATCCTTGTATGAGCTCAGAAGACACCCATGGGATAACACATACATGAGGAGATTGATGAAGATCTTAACCTTTGCTACAAGGTTGAAGATGAAAGCCTATAGAGGATGACAAGCTCAAAGATGGGTGCAAGAACTCTTTCAAAGATAGAAGATCTTGGTATCCAGTGACTCTAGATGGATACATAGAATATTAGTAGTAGAGGAACCTACTTGTCACTCCCATACATAATGTTTCAATGCATAGAGTACGAAAGATAGAGGGAGAATGATGCTTCGCTTCAGAGGGAGTGACTGCAGAAGATCCTGAGGTTCAACATGTTACAACGGGATGGATAGATTATTGATGAATCTAGGCTTTACTGAGAGTAAAGTGGATTCCAACCTTTGCTTCAAGGTTGAAGGAAGAAGACCAGTGATGCTCCTGTTATGTGTTAATGCACAATTTTTTTAGGCATGGAGGTGTGGCAGAATGTAGATGGAATCTTCCTCGGACAAGGGAAGTATGTAGTAGAAATCCTAAAGAGGTTCAGGATGATGGAATGCAAGGCCATGACCACACCTATGGCATCAAACCTAAATCTATTGAGTGTTGCTTCATCAGAGACAATTGATGCTATGATGTATCGTCAAATGATTGGGTCCTTGATGTACCTGATGAACATGAGAACGAATATTTTATTTTCTGTGAACACCTTGAGCCAGTTCCTCACAAATCCGAGAAGAGTTAATTTGATTGCTACAAAGCATATTTTGATGTAAATGAGGAGTATAGTTGATTATGGGCTCAAGTATGAGGCGAATTAGAATATTAACCTAGAGGGTTATGTTGATTCAAATTTGGTAGGCAATGACATTGATAGGAAGAGCACTTCAGGGTGTTGCTTCAGTATGGGATTAGGTTTGATCCCTTGGTTTAGAAAGAAGCAATCCTACGTGGCACTGAGTACAGCTGAAGTAGAGTATGTTGTAGCTTGTTCATCTAGTTGTGAGGTAGTATGGCTGAGGAAGCTACTATCTGATTTATTTGATCTCTAGTTGGATGCTACTTGTATACATTGCAACAACCAGAGTTGTGTGAAGTTGTCAAAGAATGCGATGTTCCATGCCAAGTCAAAGCATATCGAGATCAAGTGTCACTATATCAGGGATATGGTGTAGAAAGGAGTAGTGAAGCTCCAGTATTTTGTGACGGAAGAATATATAGCTGATGTGTTGACAAAGCCATTGGCTAGAGTGAAGTTTGAGTACTTTAGGGAGAAGCTTGGTGTTCTCTAGATCGAAGTTCCCTCCAAAGGGAAGTGATGAGTCCGTCAGCCATTCTCACATGGTGAGAGGATTGGTTCCTTCCATGGTCAGATGTAAGGGCTGAGCCATTATGTCATGGATAGAGGATTGGTTCCTTCCATGTCAGGTGTGAGTGCTGATCCATTATGATGTGACTGTAGGATTGGTTCCTACATGATCAGATATAAGTGCTAAATGCCATTCTTGGAATGGAGGCACCTTGTCAGTTACCAGGAAAGCTCAGTCTGGGATTGAGGGCCATTCTAATGTGACTGTAGGATTGGTTCCTACATGATCAGATATAAGCGTTGAATTCCATTCTTGGAATGGAGGCACCTGGTCAGTTACCAGGAAAGCTCAGTCTAGGACTAAGGACCATTCTGATGTGACTGTAGGATTGGTTCCTACATGATCAGATGTGAGTGAGCCATTCTGAGGTGATTGTAGGATTGTTTCCTACAATGATAAGATGTAAGTGTAGAGCCATTCTGAGGAAATTATAGGATTGGTAGGCTGCAATGATCAGATGTAAGTGCAAAGCCCTTTTGGCATGGAGGATTGGTTCCTCGCATGGTCGAATGTAAGTGTTGGGCCTTTTTGGCAATGGTTGTCAGATGTGCATGCAGGGCCTTTCCGACAAAGTGTGGGATGTTTTCCCACATGGTCAGATGTGCATGCTAGGCCTTTCCGACAGGGTTGTGGGATGTGTTCCCACATGGTCATATGTGAGTGTTGGGCATGCCTTTGTGATATGACTATAGGATTAGTTCCTACATGATTAGATGTAAGTTCTTGGTAGGCCATTCTGAATTAGGGTCAGATATAAGTGCTGGAAAAGACCTACATGGAGGCTAGGCCTACAAACAACATGAAAAAGGGCTGGCTCTGTAGAACTTCCTGTGACGATAAGAATCATGAGATAGCATATGTGGTGATGATCCAACAATGATGATCTAGTAGTGATGATGATATAGATCAAGTGATTATCCAGATCCAGTGATGCTGATCTAGATCCAGTGAAGATGATCCAGATCCAATGAAGATGATCCAGATTGAGTAATGATCTAGATTCAGTGATGATGATACAGATCGAGTGATGATTCAGATCCAGATGAAGATGACTTGAAGATGATCCAGACGATACAGAGAAGAAGACTTGTGTTGATAAACTGTGTTGAGAGAATACCTTCCTAGTCAAGAGGGAGTGTTTATGTAATTGTAACTTCGAAATGTATTCACTTGTATATATTATGTATTGCACCCCGATGTTTATTCTAGGAAGTTTCTATAATGTATTTGAGTCATGTCACGCCTTGATGTTCCTATCAGGAGATTCAATAATGTAAACAGGTAATGTAAAGTCATTGTGGGTAACCCTCCTATTGATCAAGGGTTAAAGTCCCCACAGTTGCGGGGCACTAGGGTTATTAGAATCTCCTAGATATGTTGGCCCTAGTAAGTAATTTTTAAGTGGGGCAGACATGTTAAAGTGGACATTAACTGAACGAAATAATATAAATATTGAATGAGCCTCTTTATTTATCACACACACACTCACTCACTGGGGCGCATGAGTGAGAGAAGAAGTTGTTGGGACAAGAGAGAGAGAGAGACTACTGTTGTTAGGAGATCATCTTATTGTTTTTGGTGTTTTAATTTTGGTGCTGATTCTATCTTTGAGGAAGTTGCATGGTTTTCTTCTTTATGGTTTCCTCGAGGAAAATATTTGTGTCTATTGTCTCTTGTGTTTGATTGTTGTGCTTACTATTATCTGAGTTAAAGATCCTAATATAATGCTATATTGAATGATGATAAAAATCGAACATATTTTTCTAGTGCAACCACTCAAAAATTTCTAATATCTTGCATTTATTTGAGTGTGTGAAAATCACCCATATATTAAGCAACTTGGAATGCTCTTCAATTTTTATATAGACTTTGTCACCTATCCAATATCTATTTCAGAGATGTGGTATCATTTTGTTTTTAATTTATGTCCTAATACTGTTTTTTAGGTGTAGCCCCAATTCATTTTCACTACTATCAGGGCACCAAATCAAAAGTAATTTTAAAATATTGCATCTATTGTTGCATAGGTTTCTTTTTCTTTTCATTCCTTATCCTCCTCCTTGTTACTTCTTTTTATTTTTTTTAATTTATTTCCTTTCATTTATTTATCAATGTGTCTTATTGGTTTTCAAAAAAGACCATTCCATATGGTGTTTTTTAACTAGATGTTAGGATTCGCTCCTTTAGAGTAAGTCCTGAGCCACTTTATTTTGTGTTTTTTCCTCATCATTGATAATGAAATGATTAACAATTGTGACTCATATGGCTGTAAAAAACCCTTTCCTGGTAAACACTACTTTATAATCCACGCCACTAAAAAGGTTCCAAGTGCCCCCTTTTTGTTGGAAAAAAAGGATTAAGTGATGTGTTTGTACATGGTGAATGAAACCATTTTTATCGTTCACAATTATCATCCATGACTAATATTACTGTAGGTCATAGTACCCCCACTATACTAGTGTGTAACTATAAAACGTGCACCCAAATTGATTTCTACCATGTATCCATTCCACATCTGGCATGAAAGGATTAACACCCTATCGTCTTCCTTGTGGGATCCTTAGTCACAATTGATGGATAGGATCCTTGAGAATTTGAGACCATCTTTGTACTAGTGCCCAATTTTTTAACTTGCACCAATAATAATAAACACATTACCATTGTCGTGCATCACCTTACACTATGGCCACATGATAATAAAACTAGGAAGCATCTTATTTATAGAGTAATTTTTTCAAGATTCTAGTTCAGTGGGGCATCTATCACTTTTCCACTCTCAATTTAGCTCCAACATCCCCTCTAGGCATCACATCAATAGTTGAGACATCTCTTTGAGACTTATTTCCTTTCCCTTGAGCCATTCCTAAATGGGGAGGAAAACATGGATGCTTTCAACTTCAACTGATATAAAAATAAGGATGATTTTGACTTCAACTAGAAGGAAATGATGAAGAACACACTTAATAAAGGAGGATACACCTAGACAATGAGGGCACAACGCCATACATCAATATTTTCTTTAATTGTTTTGCAACCAATTAACATTGATTGATTTTGTGAAGAAAACGTATCTTGTGTCTCATGATGTGAAATTCTAACTGATAATGGACTATCTAATGGATATTTCAAATGTTGGTGCTAAATTATGCAAAATGAATGAAGTTTTTATTTCCATAGATGATAATAATATGTACTTTAAGTTTGATAAAAAAGTATCTCGGATAAAATGTCGAAATATTTGTCTATTAGATAAAATAGTAGCTCGGATAAAATGTCCAAATATGTCTATTGGCAGTAGTATTGGATACATTGTGAAGGAAAATATGTTCTATGTATGTACTTTAGATGTAAGACAATGTTAAGATGATAAAAAAATGTGTGACTCTATGTGTCCAACAACATGCAACAAAATATGCAAAGAGGTAAGGAAAGAATGTTGGTGTTGTGTTACTTGAGACTCCTATCCAATCCTAGTAAATGCATATTCAAATATCTCCAATCCTAGCGAATGACAATAGAAAAATATGGTTTATTTTGGTGAGAAAAGGTTGACCATGTTGGACCATTGTCGAACATGGTTGACAAATCATCAAGAACTAAGCTCAAGTATAGTGAACCACGATTGACTATTTTATATGAATAGTTGAATTTAGTGCATCGTGGTGGACAATAATTAAATTTTATTAGTAGCAGTTGACCATTTTAATGAAAGGTATTAAATCATAATTGAATATTTTTTTCCATAATCAACTTAAGCTAACAAATTTTAACCCTGTTTTGAAATATGGTTCACTAAGTTTAACCATAGTTAACCAAGGGTGATTATTGTTTGACCATGGTTGACCTTAATGCATCATGCTTGACTGTTGTTCGACTGTGTTCAACCATGGTTTATATTAGTGAAACTCAATTCTGTATGGTTGAGTGACTATTATTTGACCATCATTAATTTTGGTTGAATTAGTCAACCATGGTTGACATTCAAAAAGCATGGTTGCCTTTTCTTAGCTAAGGTTGACTATATTTGACCACATTCACTATGTTTGAAAAAGTTTCACCATGTTTTGAAACATGGTTAACTAAGTTTAACCATAGATAAGCAAGGGTGACTACTCTTTGACCATGGTAAACTTTATTGTGTTGTGGTTAACTATTGTTTGATTTTGGTCAACCATGGTTTACATTAGGGAACCTTGGTGTGTATGGTCTAGTTTGACTGAGTGGCATTGACTATGTTTCCCCACAACTAACAAACCATTATTGGCCATGGATTACCATGGATTACTTTATTAAGCTACTGTTATTTTTTTGTGTGATTCATGTCTTAAAATTTCCTCCGTGAACCCTAAGCCATGTGGAGATCACAAACATTGTTTGAATATCTTAACTTAGTTAACATAAATACTAGTAACAACCATATTAATAATATTAATGTGTTCAAATATTTGTGAATTTGATGTGTATATTATAGAGAAAAACATTACAAATGTGCCAAATTTATATCTATCCATACGGTTATTGCTAATTAAGATGGACATATAAAAATATCTCCAAAATATTAATAAATTAATTAATATTATTTACTTAATTATAATATATTTATTTTATTCCATATTTCATATTGTTTTTAGAGTACTGAATCGCATGTAATTGGATATCCTTAAAAAATGGATAAGGGTTCAAAGTAATTTCCGTTTGCGACTGAGATTTAGATTGAAAAATTGAACATTAAATATAATTTGATAGACCAAAGTGTAAAGGGTATAATATTTTCATACTTTAAGGTTTTAAAATTTCGTACTTGTCCATGGTCCAGGCTGCTACCCTCGTAATTGCTTCTTGCTCTGCTGGAAATCAAGTACACAATCTCACCCAAATATTGTTTCCAAATGAACAGTGCCAAGTGCATATAATTTTCCCTTCATTTATAATGTCTGTCTGATCCCCAAATGATATGATACGATTCCACCTTTTCCCTTCTCTCCTTTCTTTTATTAATTTTATAATTATGAAAAGCTAAACAAAGTTGTATATATATATTTATAAAAAGAGAGTTTGACTCGTTATATCAATCTAGGATTACTTATTAATTTTATAATTATGAAAAGCTAAACAAAGTTGTATATATATATTTATAAAAGGAGCTGTCTAACTAGGACTTTTTGACTTTTTGGCTGATTTTATGCCAATGAGTTTAATATATAAAATCTGTATTTTTTGTTGTTTGTTAGGCAATTTTAAGCTCAGAAATGAAATCAAGTGATAGGAAAACCCTCAATGCCCACACTTTGTAAGATCTAGCAGTGTGAAGATTCATGGCAAAAAAATGGTAAAAACCCACCAAAAACAGAGGTCAAAAGTTCTGCTCTTTAGCCAACTCATTTATAAAAAGAGAGCTTGACTCGTTAGATCAATCCAGGATTACGGGATTATTAATATGAAGTTATCCCAATGGATGCAAGTAATGGTGGTATGGATGCAAGTAACGGTGATAGAAGATGAAATAGCTTGGCAATGTGAGAACAACACTCAATGAACGCTTGAATCCTATCATGCATCTCCAAGATGCATGTGGGCCTGCTTATGTTCCTCTGCTTCATTTATATCACAATAAGGTGATGAGAGATATCAACATCTCCAATCCCCTGAGCGCAAGCACGATGCTTGCTTTCTGCTGGGAGCACAATGGTCATGCTGTGCCATATCAGTCACACCTTCACATTGAACACCACACTCAAGAAATTCTGTGAGATGATGATTGAATATCTTTCGGAGCCAAAGAAAGCTCAACTACCGCATCAGATAGGAGATAATTAAACCAAGATCATTCGCCAGATCCATAAGAAGAAACCCACCAAATTTATGTGTAGCATGTGAAACGTTATGTACTTAGAATCCAATAGGTATGTACTCTAGTATGATTTAATGTAAACACCTTTGCTTAAATATCCATAAATGCAAATTTGAGCATAATATGTTAAATATGTCACCTTTCCTTTGTTTGACATTGGTGTTACAATCAAGTCCTTGCATATGAGTCACACAAAAAGGTTACTAATTTGTGTAGTAGTATTAGTGTTGATAATCTTAATTGAGAAAATTCAACCCGCTACTAGTACAACATCCAATCCCATTGATACATATATTAATTAAGATCTTAGTATTGGGATCTTATATTTCATTCCATGTTATTCTAGGCTTGTATATTTCATTGCATGTTATTATTGCCTTGTGTATTTCATTACATGTTATTCACTTGCAATGTGCATGGAATGTTCTTAATTCCATTGAGTTTGATTTTGTTATGGTGTGAAATGGAATCCTAAAGAATATAAATTGAGATCTTATATTATGGTTATTATCCATGGCTAAGTGTAGCATGGAGTGATGGTACCATTGTGTAAAACTATCATGACTCATTGTCATAGAGTTGAACTAGAGTGGAGAATGTTGAAAAACTTTGTTGTGAGGCAACTATGGCCATACTTATCGCATTCCAAGATTTGTTGGTATTTACATGACAAGTATTGGTGTAGTATTAGTATATATTATAGACATGCACCTTTTGGAGAGGGACCATCCAAACACATCATCATTTGGGCTATAGAAATAGTTCATAGATCAGTTGTTGCAATTCACCTTAAGATTGGAATGGTGAAACTGTTAACATATGGATGGGTTAAGTGAGATGGATAGGTGTCACCCTCCCATTTGTGTGGGTCACAAACTTCCACAGTATGCATGGGAGGCCTTTATCACATAGAAGTTCACATCATGATATACAAGATGCTCTTACTTCACAATCTTACTTCACATGTTTCAACTTGTACTATTGGCACAATTCCGATACTTTCCTCTTCATTGACACTAGAGGAAATTTGAGGGCTAAAATGGGCCTCCTAAGAAAAATAATAAAATGATAGTTAAATTAATAAAATTATAGTTAAAATAATAAAATAATAGTTATTAATTTTTTAGGAAGATTGAAAAAAACTGTTTTTTTGTTCGTATTTTCAACATATCTCCCTATGTTTTTACTCAAATTATAAGTGGGAGAGCTCGTTGGATGTGGAATTTAATTCTACATCCAACGAGTTCCCACACTACATACTTTTGACAGATCCCTCTATCCCAAAAATAAGAAATACCTGAATAAACATGATGATGACATCATCATCACATTTTTCAGGTATTTCTTATTTTTTGGGTAGCGGGGCCCATCAAAAGTATGCAGTGTGGGTAATCGTTGGATGTGGAATTAAATTCCGCATCCAACAATCTCTCCCTCTTCAAATTTGAGTAAAAACACAGGGAGATATGTTAAAAATACAAACAAAAAAAGTATTTTTCTTTTATGACAAATATGTCAATTCAACAATTATGGTTGAATCATTTTATTGAAATTCTATTGGTTTTTGAATTCCATCTCACAAAATTTATTGTTGGCCCGTTTTCTTATAAGGGCCATTTTAGACCCCAAATTTCCTCTAATGAGTTTCTAGATCTAGTTGTAGGTACAATTTTAATAGTTTAGGTGGATCCCAAATGTAGAAATTCAGACCAGCAATAGATTGATTTCACTCACAACAAATTACAATTGATCATGCAAAATTATCAACAATGAAGACTGAATATGGAGCTGTAACACAAAATTATATTAACTCAGTGTACATTAGCCAACCTTGTAATAACATAGGTTGCTGAATATATAGAATACATCAATAGGTCGAATGCACAAGGAGGCATCCAAAGCTAGCATAAAGCAGGCTTACCCAAAATAGGCAAATCCCCCATAGGTGTAAAAAGCTGATCCCAAATCTGTCATGAGGCTCACGAATTGGCAAGGGCGCATGGGCAAGCTAATGAGTGGTGGAATGGAAGCTCATACATGCTTTTGCATGGAGGAAAGAGTGGAGGAGGAAGAGGCAACAAGGCTGATTCACCTCACCTAGTCTTGCTTTCCTATGTGCCTTAAAACACTGAAAAAGCAGGCAGTAATGCAGAAAAAGCAGATAGGCACCTAGGAGGCCAGGAATAAATTAGATTTTATTCCTAAGGCTTTCCCAAGCGCTACATGAGTCAAAGATGGAAAGTTTGACCTCTATGGATAGGCAATTAGCAACTTGCACATGGTGGGACTCATGGACTAGGCAAATAAGACAAAAATAAATGAATTAATGTCTAAGTGGGTAAATACTATGGGTTGATTATTCTAACACCCCCCCTTAAGCCTGACTTTATGAGTAATAAATCAAAAATATAGGGCCTAGCAACAAGGCTTAGTCACCCTTTTACATACTGCAAGTCCATATGAAACAAGGAAAGAGGCAAAACCAACTTGGGAAAATCCTCCCTTAAACATGGACTGTAAAACAAAATTGTAGAATCTTGTCTCCATTCATGATTTGATAGCATGATCAGCAATCCCCAGCAGTGATTTGAGATTGCTGAAGGTCTTCTCACAAAATTCTTTGGTGAAGATATCAGCTACTTGTTCTGAAGATGAGCAGAAGAGTAGGTGAATGGTGCCATCAAGCACAAGCTCTCTGATGTAGTGCATGTGAATCTCAATGTGTCTAGTTCTCTACTTCTGAACTGGATCCTTGCAGATTCGAATGGTACTCTGGTTATCACAGTAGATGGTAGTTGAGTACTCAGGTTCGAAACCACACTCTCCAAGTAAACCCTGCAACCATAAACACTGAGTTGCTGCATTGACAACTCCTCTGTACTCAGCTTCTATAGATGAGAGTGCAATGGCACTCTGTTTCTTGCTTGACCAGCTGATTGGCCCTTCTGCAAGCATGAACACATAACCTGAAGTGGACTTCCTGCCTGTGCTATCACCTTCCCAATCACTGTCAGTAAAACCAATTAACTCAAGGTCAGAATTGGCTTTATAGAAAATCTCATGTGTCCTTGTTCCCTGAACAAAGCTAAGGATCCTCTTGGCTGCTTTCCAATGGATCTCATGGGGCTGATCCATGAATCTAGAAGCAACACTGACTGCATAACAAATATCAGGTCGAGTATGTGTCAAATACAATAAACATCCAATAAACTGTCTATACAAAGTGTTGTTTACCATCGGTGGAGAATCATCTTCCTCCAGCTTCACTCCTGAAAGGAAAGGAGTTTTGCTTGCTTTGCAATCTTGCATTCTGAATTTGATCAGCAAATCCAATGCATATTTGGATTGGTGCACCTTGATTCCAGCTTTGGTTTGAGAGATCTCAAGCCCCAAAAATTGACTTAGGAGCCCCAAATCTGTCATGGAGAAGGCTTGGTTCATAGCTCCTTTTAGGGAAGCAATCTCAGCCTGTGAGCTTCCTGTAATGAGGAGGTCATCAACATAAAGCACAATGATCATTAATGAACCATTAATTACCTTCATATATACATTTGAATCTGATTTGCACCGAACAAAATTCAGAGATAGCAAGAAGCTATCTATCTTGGCATACCAAGCCCTAGGCGCTTGCTTTAGCCCATACAATGACTTTCTCAACCTGCACACAAGAGAATGGTCAATAGCAAAACCTTGGGGCTGCTGCATATATATATCCTTAGTGAGATCACCATTCATAAAGGCACATTTTACATCCATATGATGTACCTCCCATTGCCTTGATGTTGCAATGGCTAGAGCTAGCCTGATTGAATCCATCTTTGCCACTGGGGCAAAGGTATCATTGTAACCAATGCCTTGAACCTGTGAGTAGCCTTTAGCTACCAATATAGTTTTTTACTTCAGTGGTGAACCATCAGCAGCAAATTTGGTCTTATAGACCCACTTACACTGTACTAGTTTTCTCCCTGGAGGAAGATCCACTATCTCCCATGTGTTGCTCTTCTGTAGCGAGTTGAACTCCTCATTCATGGCATCTTGACATCTTGGATATCCTGCTGCTTATTCATATGTTTTAGGATCAGACTCCACCATCAAATAGCATTTTTCAGCAAACTCAGGATCCTTCATGCACAAACCACTCTCAAATTGAGATCTAGTCCTCCTTGGGTCATTGGGATCCCCAGCTAGTTCACCTGCTGCATGTAGTGTCTTGGCTGCCCATTTAGGACTTGTGGGGCTGTTTGGGTATACAATAAACTCATCTCCATCAGACAAATCAGAATCAGCATGTTCAACAAACTCTTTACTTACTTCTTGAGGTTCAGGTGGTGAAGAGGCTTCACCAACTTCCACTGCTGCAAGGGGTTCTTCTTCAAACTGAACACACCTTTCAATGAAGGCTTTGTTTGTGCTCAAGTTTATCAACTTGTACCCTTTTGAATCTTTAGAGTATCCCACAAAAAGACACTCTTGGCTTTGGGGCTGCAAAGCCTTCCTCTTCTCTGTCGGGATTCTAGCCCATGCCTTTGAGCCAAAAATCCTGAAATGGGTCACATCTGGCTTGTGCCCACTCCATGCTTTGAAGGGAGTCATGCCATCCAACTGTTTGTGAGGCACCCTATTCTAGATATAGGCTGCACATTTGATAGCTTTGGCCCAGTACTTTGGTGGCAAAGTCTTGGCCTCCATCATGCATGTTGCCATCTCCTTCAGTGATCTGTTCTTCCTTTCTGCAACACCATTTTGTTGTGGTGTGTAGGGGATAGAATGATGCATCTGAATACCTGCATCTGCACAATAGTTAATAAACTCAGTCTTGACATACTCACCACCATTGTTATACCTGAGTGCCTTGAGTTTTCTTCCACACTGATTTTCAACCAAAGCCTTGAAGACTTTGAATAGGCCAAAAACTTTTGACTTGTGTTTCATGAAGTGAACCCAACAATACCTGGAAAAATCATCAATAAAGCTCAATGCATATTTGGCCTGACTCATGGACATATGAGGGAATGGGCCAACAACATCACTGTGAATCAGCTCGAGGGGTGCAGAGGTTCTCTCATGGGTGGCTTTCTCAAATTTGTGCTCTGGGTGTTTTCCTAGGATACAGCCTTGGCAGACTCCTTTGGAAAATTTTATCTTGGGCAACCCTATGACCATTTCTTTCTCACTAAGATCAGACAGATACTTGCAGTTCAGATGGCCAAATATTTCATGCCATAGCTTGCTAGCTTCATTAGCATGGATAAGAAGAGCAGAGGGGTTTGAGTAAGGCAGGAAGTGTGAAAACATGTATACCTTTTGAGCATGATTCGCTACTCCTTTTGCAATGATTCTTCCACTTGAGATTTCTGTGATCTCAACATCATCTGGTGAGAAGGTGACTTTCTTAGGAGACCCAGTGTGGGTCATCTGGTACACTGACAGAAGGTTGGAGGCGAGACCAGGGACATACAACACATTGTTGAACTGCCCATGATCAAGATCTATTCTTCCTTTGCCCATACTTTCAGTGAGAGAGTCATCTCCCAGTACAATAGATGGTCCTTTCGACTTGTCCAGTGAGGAGAAGGCCTCCTTAGTCGAAACCATGTGTCTTGAAGCTCTAGAATCTATGATAAAACTGGGTGAGCTTGATGTGCCAGCAACTAGAGCATGTACTCTCTCTCTGTCATCCGAACTTGATCCTCCTTCTCTCTTCTTTGAGCCTTCTGGAAGGGAGATTCCATTCTTCTCCAACAGTTGAGTTAGCATGTCTATCTGCTTTTTCATACAAGAGCTTTCGGTGTGATTGCCCTTCGAACAGTATGAGCACTTGTTCATTTCACCTTTGTTTTTCTTCTTCTGGGTATTTTTCTTGGGACCTTGTTGATCCTTTGGAGACTGCTTCTTATCTCTCCTTTGTTTAGGTGGATTTTTAGCTTTCTTTTTGCTTTTATCCACCTTCGAATCTCCAGCAATCAAAGCTTGATCTTTGGAAGGTTTGATGGTGCCCATCATCACCAGCATGTCTTGTTCCTGTGTGAGAGATTCCATGAAATCTGCGAGGCTAGGCATCTTCCAGGTTCAAGCTGTGAATTTTGTGGCATAGAAGGTCAAAACAAAGACTGAGTAGTTAGGTCCTAGCTTCGAGAGGATGGCCAACACGAGCTGATCATCTTTCTTTTCGATACCACACTGCTTTAGCTGCAAAACTAGTGCTTTGAACTTGGAGAAATATAGCTGCAGGGATTCAAAGCTGCTGGGACTTAGAGAAATCAGCTCATTGTCAATCTGATGTCCCCTCATCTCATCTGTCTTTCCAAAAAGCTCAGACAGCTTCTCCCATACTTGATCCGGTGAAGTTAATCCATCGAGATGGAAAAGGAGGTCTCGGGAAATACTGAGACATAGGAGGCCATAGGCCTCATCTCTCCGATTGTGCCATTTGATCTTCTCTGCAGCAGCATTGGGTTCTGCTTCTGTAGCCATAGTCACCCTATAGAGGCCTTTCACTCTCAACAATATCTCCATCTCTGCTTTCCATTCAAAATAGTTGAAGGGAGTCAAGATAGTTTTCTGTGAATCCATAGCTTCAGAAAATCTGTCCCGACTGTCAGTAGAAGGCTCCTAGTCTTGATGTCGAACCTGCAAAATAATTCTTGGAGGAGAGTAACAACCTACAATGGCTCTGATACCATGTATAAATTCATACCAGCAATATATTGATTTCACTCACAACAAATTACAATTGATCATGCAAAATTATCAACAATGAAGAATGAATATGGAGCTGTAACACAAAATTATATTAACTCAGTGTACAATAGCCAACCCTGTAATAACATAGGTTGCTGAATATATAGAATACATCAATAGGTTGAATGCACAAGGAGGCATCCAAAGCTAGCATAAAGCAGGCTTACCCAAAATAGGCAAATTCCCCATAGGTGTAAAAAGCTGATCCCAAATCTGTCATGAGGCTCACGAATTGGAAAGGGTGCATGGGCAAGCTAATGAGTGGTGGAATGGCAGCTCATACATGCTTTTGCATGGAGGAAAGAGTGGAGGAGGAAGAGGCAACAAGGCTGATTCACCTCACCTAGTCTTGCTTTCCTATGTGCCTTAAAACACTGAAAAAGCAGGCAGTAAAGCAGAAAAAGTAGATAGGCACCTAGGAGGCCAGGAATAAAGAATATTTGATTCCTAAGGCTTTCCCAAGTGCTACATGAGTCAAATATGGCAAGTTTGACCTCTATGGATAGGCAATTAGCAACTTGCACATGGTGGGACTCATGGACTAGGAAAATAAGACAAAAATAAATGAATTAATGTCTAAGTGGGTAAATACTATGGGTTGATTATTCTAACACCAAAACCCTTTCCACATCCCATACAACTTATATTAAGTAGAGAAACGTGTGGGGAGACTTCCAAGTTAAAATAGGAGGAACATATCATGAACAAGGGCATGCCCACTCAATAAATAAATGTGCACCCACTCAACACAACACTCAACGAGTAATATTGAAGTATGATAAACACTCCTCCCTAGAGGGCACATTTAAATAACAATATTTGTTCCCATTTTCAAGCTACATGAGATGTAAAATAAATGAAGATGGGGGGCTATGTAAAATTGTATAAATGATTGTGCCTCAATAATACAAACTATGCTTTATGTTCATATCTACCTTATTTTTTTGAGCTTCATAGATCAACTACAATGTTTATTTATTTATTTATCACATCATTTTATTTCTTTAGGATCAAAAAAATCGGTATATGTTATCTTCTCTCTGCTTGTATTCAAATTATTTCATATTAATAGATACCCAAGCATGGAAAGAGTCATGTATTAGATCATTGTTGATGTCATCCAAGGGATGTTAAGGTTTGAGGTGCAATCAATGGTAGGGTTTTTTATATTCTAAAAGAAAGAGCAATGATTATAGAATAGAATGTAATGATTTTATTCTTCTTGAGAGGAGATCATGTAGGATTTGTGGGATCATGAATAAAATAACGTAAAAGGTTATTCTAATTATACAACTCATCGCCACCTTAGATATTGTGCTTGTTGATATGGGATAGAGAGCCAAATGATTGAAAATTTTAACTAAACAAAAGAGAAAAATGTATATACTAATATAAATAATGAAGCACAAGATATCACAAATAAACTTGGAAATTAGATAATTCCTTATTAGTTAACCTAAGCATTATTGATGAGGCAAAAACCTGTTATATATTTATGTATCTTTCAAGCCTATATTGCTTGACAAGGTCAAAACCCTAATCCATTAATGTAGACAACTTAAAACTAAAAAAAATATTATTTAAGTGTAGATGCATGTAACACAAGGATGGAAAGAGTATCTTCCTAAAAAAATATTAACTAACATCTATGTAATAGCATGCAACTAAATGATTAGTTCCACAACAATGAAGGAAAATGTTGATGTATGGGGTTATGCCCTCCTTCACTAAGCATCTTCCTTGACATGGTGTATTCTTCATCATTTTCTCTCGATTGAAGTCAAAAGTGCCCATGTTTTCCTCCCAGTTGAAGTCAAAAGAATTCATGTTTTCCTTTCGATTGAAGTTGAAAGCATGCATGTTTCTTCATGGCTTATGAATGGAAAAAGGGAAAAGAAACAAGGCTAGGAGAGATGCCCCAATTGTTTATGGGATGCCAAGAGGGGTTGATGGAACCATAAAGAGTAGAAAAGTGATAAATGCCATGTTGAACTAGAATGTTGAAGACACGGATTTGTGAACAATGTGGTTGATGGTGTGAAACATGGTTGCATAGGTGATGGTGTGAGAGTCATTTCAAGGAAGATGAGAGTTGGGTAAGAGAACCATGGACTAGAATATGCATGAGTATCAATTTTTTTGTGAAAAAGGAGAATATTAGTGGATATCGTGATATCATAGGAGGAGGGATTAGGAGGGATAGATACTATAATAGTGAGTCCATCTTGAGGGACCCATGATTATGTTCATGAATACATCCTTTTTTTTTACCTAAAATAAATATATATGTATAAACTAAAAACTTATTTTCTTACTATTCATATATTGAAACAAAGAGAAGAAACCATTACATAAGAAGCAGTTAAAAGATCTCCAATATAGATATGTATATAGTGGAAACATCTCCAACATCTCCAATATAGATATGTATACAAAACTTGAAACATAGTTACATGTAGTGGCCTTTCAAGAAAATACTATCAAAATTTTCCTAGCAAAGAAAACCGAATGTGTACATGTCATAAACTAGATGGTTATGAATACATCCTAAGGGAGAATAAAATAATCTATGAATAAAGATACCAATGATTCTAGGGAGAATGCGCATGCTAATGCAAATTGGATCTCAATCTGGAAAAGGCATATGACATACTCAATTGGACCTTCCTCCACCTTGTTATCCAACAGATTGGGTTTCCATATGCCATTTCCACATGGATCATGACGTGTGTATCATCTACTCCTTTCACCATTCTTGTTAATGGTTCTCTGACAACATATTTCAAGAGTGGTCGTGGCAATAGACAATGCTTCCCCTTGTCATCTTTTTTGTTCATCATGGCCATTGAAGGGATCTTCCCCCTCTTTAATAAATCCGTGTCTGATGGCTCCTTACTAGGTGTGAAAATTGCCAGCAGATTATCGATTTCTCTCATTATATTTGTGGACGACGTCATCATACTTGGCATAGGCTCTGAAGCTCACTGGAGTCTCATTAAAGAACTTATTAACCTTTTTTTCTTTGTGACAGGCTTTTCAAACGACAAGCAAAAATATTATATCCACCACAACTGTAACAATGAACTATTGACAAGGCATATTGCTGACCTCTCCACTATCAAGGCAGCTAGTATTGATGACAGAACGAAATATCTGGGCTATTTCTTGAAGCCTAACATCTACCTGAAATCCGATTGGAATTGGTTATTAAACAAGCTTCAAAGGAAAATTTAAGGGTCGACTTCTCGTTGGATATTTATAGGCGGTCAATTAACAGTATCCATTGTTGTTTTACAGATTGTCCCAATATACTGGTTTTTAATGATGCACATATCGGTTAGGATTTTCACCAACATCTGCAGGACATTAGTCAACTATCTATGGCATGGAAAAGCACCGATGATCAAGTTTCATCTGACCAGCTGGGAGTCACTTTCAAATCCATGATTTCTAGGTGGATGGGGTATCAAAAACTTGGTGCTCTTCAATTCTTCACTTTGTTCCAAGAGTCTCTAGTGGCTACTACACAATGAAGGTATTTGGGGAAAAGTTATCGGATGCAAGTATCTCAGGAGACTACCATATGATTTATGGTTAAGATATGGTAGAATTCACTCCATCAACAACTCATTGATTTGGTGCACCTTGGTGGATACTATTCCACTTATTTTGCCTAACCTCTGTTGGAAGGTCGATAGGGGATCACATGTCTATATTGGAATAGACCCGATCGTTGGATTGGAAAATTATACTCTATTAGACCGGCTGATCAAACACCTTCAAGACAAGAATGTTTATGATCTTTCCCACATCTACACGCTTGAAGAGAAGGGCAGACCCAATTGGAGAAGCATTGTCGATCTCAACGTTAGTGAATGCTTGGAGAGGGAATGGTCCTCTTATACTACTAGACTGGTCGTCACAGGTATTTCCATGGACTGAGATCCTGATAGAATCTTATGGAACTACAATAAACAGAACGGGTTCGTCACTACATATCAGATGTATTTCCATCTAGATTCTCAATAGGTTCCTATTCCATTGGAGATCCTTCTCAACAAATTATGGACTGGATGAATTCCATTAAATATGAAATGCTTCACTTGGATTTGCTTAAACCAGAAAATACTTACATGGGACGCACTGTAGAAGCGTGGATTCATAGGAACAGGTTGGTGTTGTCTATGCTCATCAGACCTTGAATATGTAGATCACTTATTTGGAGGCTGCATTTTTTTTCAAACTGTTTGGGATTATATACGTAATTACTATGCTATCACTATTAGCTGGGACAAACCGTGTCTGCAAGACAATTTTGGGTTCATATTAATGAAATCCATAATATCGATAGACATTATGATATGAACTATTTGGTCTATGTGGAGAATGCACAACCATGTCATTTTTTAGAATGGGAGGCCAGAACCTTTCCTTGTTGGTTCAAAATTAATATGTTGGCTCTAATCATATGCCATTATGAATTAAAAGGCACTTGGAAAGAGGATAGTTTATCCACTGGTGGATCAGCAAGGCATTGTGAGCTATTTTGATGGAGCCGAGCAGGGACGCTTGTGTGGAGCTGGAATGGTGATCAAGATGAACTAGTATTTATCCTAGAGACTCAAGCTAAGTATTGGCTCTGGATGAGACACCAAATCATAGCTTCTTGCACTCTAGGGTTTAATGTTTTTTGTCGAGGAAAAAGAAATATAATCCATTACGATATTTGGTGATTCTAAAGTGACAGTGGAATGGGAAAAATGAAGACTCTTCACTTAAAGTGTCAGGGTTATCTATGGAAAATTCCAGTTTCCTACCCTTACATTTATTGTACCGAGAAGTTTTAGGAAGTTCCTAATCAAAATCCTCATTTTATCTTCATTAACCTTTCTTAATTCATACCTTAGTTCATCCATAGTCCTTTTTAATTCATATTTATTGTCCTGACTTTTATTTAGATCTACCTAGAACTGTCTATCCCTTAGATTACCCTATTTATTATTTAAACGTTGTTATGGGCAATGTCCCTCTTCTTCAGATATTCCCGTATCTGCATATTTCCTGCAAAATATATTTGTACTTTCTCTTTGCTGGGTATAAGAGAATTTTTAAGACAAAATAAACATGAGTTAGTTTGTTTTTTTCTAAAATAGTAGTGTGTTGATCCTATTCAATCCTGGTGCTGAAACCGTGCTCTGATACCATATGTACCATACCTCAAATTTCAAACATAAAACTTTTCTATAACCATATATCTTCAGACATATTAATAAAATAAGTAACTGTTATGAGGCATTACAAACAAATAGAGAGTTTAAAGCATAACCATGGCCACATGAAATGATCATCATCTCCTTAAAATCTTAGAAACCATTTTCCAAAAAGAATAGATTTCCAAAAACAAACTCAAAAAGAAAAGTTACTGTTCTTCCGCAAGAATCATTTCGTCATTTTGATTTCAAATTCTTCATTCCACATTCCACACTCCATAATGCAGAATGTTGAATCAAAATTTTCGTTAAATAAATTGTTTACCTTCTGCACCCTTGATTCCTTGTGGAATCAACCCTAGCCATCGATCTTGACTTGATGAGGATTTCGGGTTGCGGAAACTCCAATTTTCGTTTAAAATAATCCTTGACTTTCCAGATTTTGCATTTTGCAAATTCGGATTGCAGGTTCTCAGTTGCAGAAACTCCAAATTTTACCAACTTTATCTTTTACTTCCCACCTTCTGTATTACACATTCCGCAAATGCATATTGTGGTTTGTGGGTCGCAGAAAATCCAAAATCCATGAACTTAATACCTACTTCCGGCCTTCAACATTCAGCATTCTACAAATTCAAATTGCGGGTTGCAGAAACTCCACATTTTGTTAACTTAATCTTCAACTTCTCGCATTAGACATTCTGCATTCCGCAAATGCGGATTGTAGGTCACGGGTTGCGGAAACTTCAAATTTTGTTAACTTAATATTTTACTTCCTACATCATTTATTTCTTGTGGCTTAAGTCCTAACCATTGATCTACTTATTTGTGGATTCCAAAATGGAACCTCTGTGACTATTATCATCTGTTGATCTTCTTTGCGGATACAATCTTGACCGTCGATCTACTTCTTTGTAGACTCCACAACAAAAACCTCCATGACTATTATCAGTCATTGATATTCCTTGCGGATGCAATCTCAGCCATTGGTCTACTTCTTTGCGGATCGATGTCTAACCTTATGGATTTCCTTACAACTTTTCGTAAATAAAACTTCTCAATCTGTCTTCCACAACTTTTGTGAATCGTTGATCTCGTTGTGGATTTGATTTGGACTATTGATCTTCTAAATTTGTGGATCAACATTTAACGTTGTGGATTCAAGGGTTTGTGGTTTGAATTGGGGCTTTTATTTATTATAAGATAAACCAAATTGAATATTATCTTGATTCTTAAACAAATTAGTCGATCTGTCGTCCAACTCACTCAGGAGGAGTCAATCCTGTAACAAACTATTTTGGATAAAAATTTCACGCTCGCTCTCTGTTGTTTATTAACTTGCTAGTTGAATTGGGGAAATGGATTTTTGATCATCCAATTAGTGTCCCCACCAAATCAAAGGTGGACTTCAAAAACTATGAAGTGTGTTCCATAAATATTTCATGCACATCAAAAAAATTTAAAAACCCGCAACTCATCCCAGCGAAATCATTGTGGATGATCGATCTCGGCCGTAGATCTCAATCTTAATTTCCAGTGACCACTTCTAATTTTGTAGCCCGACCCCTCCTATGTCTTCCTCTCTCTTTTTCCAGTGATATTTCCTTATCATCATCGATCTTCTCCAAGATCAATCTCCATTGCAAGATGTATGCGATTTGTTTAGGCTTAACTTGAGCACACCTTTTGTTTGCAAAATTTGATTTAAACTGTAAATTTGTTGAATATACAATTTCTTTAAATTTTTGTAATCTTTGATGAATTGATCAGTGAAATGATCAATTCCTTCTATAATTCTTTACACATATAGATTTCATCTCTTACACCTCAATTTGATTTTGAGTTACACATATACACATAGAGGATTGAAAATATATACTTCTGGTTAACGAAACAAAGGTATTATATGATCAAAACACTTACAGAGTAGAACTCTATTCTTATTTCAATTAGCCATTCATAAATCACACACTCTCTTCTCTATGACCTCCGCAGACAAATCTATGCTATAACGATATTATAGATTCAGTCCACATTCAATAAGCATAATTAGGTTGAGCGGAAACGATACAAACAGACAAATAACAATTAAAAGTAGGAATACATGGTACATTTTTAAAAAGAAACAGAGGTTTCAATCCATTATATACATAATTATGAATTCTAAATTATTGAAGTATTGGATTCAAAACTATATCAATAACAACTAGTTCTACCAACTTATGCTCAAAATGAGTTATTAATCACTACAACAATAACATTGTATAGATCTAATATACTTTAGATAAACATGGATATTTGTTCTACAGAAATGCATAATCTTACTACCTGGAGATGTAACTGTACATAAAAAATTCACATACAAATCCTACTATAACTGGTCTTAGTCATAATAAAAACAGAGTAGGAACCTGGCACCAATGCTGGGAAAGAAAAAGTGGAGAATCGGTTCCTCCCAACCAACTCCTAGAGCAACAAAATTACTTGCTCCAGAACCCCCTATCTTGTTCGATGAACCACAAGAGAAAAATATCCTAATGCTCCATCTCTTGAATTACAAAAATGTTAGTCTCGGTCCAATGCTAGCCTGATGCTACTCATGGGCATACTATTAAATAGTAATTCTTCTAGGACTTGGTCATTT
>LPNX010233355.1:2945-30617 GCA_001517045.1 Pseudotsuga menziesii
GTGACAAATTCATCGTGTACCTTTTTAAGGAATTTACCTCGATGTGATTGTGCTTGTTATATTTTCTAAGTCCACATTTATTCAATTTTTCAGGTTGATGATTGAGGTCNATGACAAATTCATCGTGTACCTTTTTAAGGAATTTACCTCGATGTGATTGTGCTTGTTATATTTTCTAAGTCCACATTTATTCAATTTTTCAGGTTGATGATTGAGGTCGGGTGGGAGAGCAATTTGTCTAGGAAAAAAGGTTGTCTATATAAGATAAACAAAACATATTTATTTAAATGTTCAGCAAGTGACCCTAAATAGGTCAATGTGGTTTCATAGAATCCATGTACAAAAGGTTGGTTAAGGTATGGAACACCTTGTCTAGTACAAGTGGAATAAGGGTTCCGGAGGTGCAAGGTCAAGTTGAAAGCATCATTATACAAGAAATATTTATGAAAATAATGTAAAAAATATTATAGAGTTTTATGCTGGGTAAAATTATTGTATTCCTAGGACTAAACAAATAAAATTATTGGCTTAAAGGTTGAGTATTTGAAACTAGACCCTATTGAATCATTAGTTTCTTATGACCATTAATTNAGTTTTATGCTAGGTAAAATTATTGTATTCCTAGGACTAAACAAATAAAATTATTGGCTTAAAGGTTGAGTATTTGAAACTAGACCCTATTGAATCATTAGTTTCTTATGACCATTAATTATCATGAAGAAGTAGGAGGTTCGTCCTCCTACCCATATGAGCATATAATTTTTATAAAAGTTAACAGTGAAAGTTATCAAGTAATAGTGGACTTGCCCAAACTAATTTTACCAGGTTTTGAGGACATGGAGTTGGTGGAAGTGGTCACTAGGAAGATAACAAGATATCCTACCATTATAAGGTATAAAAGGGATTTCGACATCAATAATCCAAAANAAGTTTTGAGGACATGGAGTTGGTGGAAGTGGTCACTAGGAAGATAACAAGATATCCTACCATTATAAGGTATAAAAGGGATTTCGACATCAATAATCCAAAAGCATACATTTTTTTAATTACCTAGTACCAACGGCTTACAACCTTACTCTACAAATGCAAAATGCAGCTATTGGGGAATAGGTTTATGCATTTTACAATATATCAGATATACTGAGGGATTAATATCTCTAAAATTTGTTATTTTATATGAAGTTAGAAGACAAGGATTTTATGTGTTGACCAGAATGAAATTGTAGTTTCAATTGCAACTGATGAATTGTTTGCTTCATCAACTAGATCAATTGCAGCATGAGGTACCGATAGCCCAGCATATTCTTGTATAGAAAAACAACAACTGATAACCCTAGTTTAGAAGAAAAACTCTAAATCATCGAGCACATTGTTTTAGGAAGCCAAATTTAGGATTTCCTTAATATGGGAAAGCTTTTCAAAAGAAAAGAGTATGGAAACCCTAAATAAGATAAACTCGAATTCTCTCTTTTGTGTATGGATAATCCAAACCAAATAGGATCCAATTAAGTGGCTTTACCTCTTATGATTATTGTCTTGATCCACACACTGTATCCTACTAACAATGAGATGGATTGAACCACACACCAACTACTTTATCTTTACAAACCGGATATAGGTTTGAAACCCTTACAGTTGTGACTGGAAGCATCTTTAACCATTTAATAAAATGGTTAAACAAACCTACCAAACAACAATAACGAAGATGAATCGGGGCTTAATGAACCATAACTATTGAATTGTGGCTTAATGAGCCAAGTCTCTGTGAAAAATAATTATGTGGTTCCTAAAATGGATAGGTTATCCTTTCCCACCCTGTAGGGACTCACGCCATTAAAATATATAGGCAAGGAGCCATTCTTTGTTACAGAATTGGAATAAAAAAAATCTTAGGGATTAAGTATAGAGAAGACCATTTCTAGATACCAAAATGTTACAAATAAGACCATTACTACAAAGACAAGATGAGGTTTGTATATCATTTACGAATATTCATCTAGTGAAACAGTACAAAATAGTATAATGATACCAACAAAAATAAACATACCCGTGAATTTGTTGCAGAGGGTCTCAGTGAGTGAGAATTTGTTGCAAAGGATCTCATTGACTATGAATTTGTTGTCCTCCTCTTCAAAATCCTCTATGTTCAGTCCAAGGATTACTTATCCACCATGCTATATGCCATATTTGTATAGATTCCAACTTAAAAATACCCAAATCTCGTCAGCTCCAATGCTTAGGTTGTTTGGTCAACTCAGCCTATATAGGGTAAACTCCCAAAATATCAAGGCAAAAACTCTACACCAAATCTCTCACACTCCAATTTAAAAATCCCCAAATAAATAGAATGACCCAAAACCAGAAATAACTAAAACCCAAAATACCCAAATCCCCAAATAACTCTGCATTGTGCCACTCGCCCAAATCATGATTTCCTTGCAACATTGATGCAAAATGAGAGATGACACGCAAGGAAATCATGCCCACTCCAAAAACCAAAATCCCCAAATACACAAAACCCTAAATAACGTTGCACCGTGCGACTCACCCAAATCCTAATTTCACTACAGCATTGTTGTATGTGATTGAAGAACCCCAAACACACATGCATCAAACAATAACTTGGAAGGAACCAGCAACGAGTTTCAATGAACTTTGCACTGTATTGCCACTAGCACAAATCATTCCCACTGCTTCAATTTCACTACAGCATTGTTGAAAAATGAGAACCACTTGCCCAAAATGCCCACTCCTACATACACTGCATAATGCAGAACGCTCACCCACAGGTCTCCCCCCTTAATCATATAATGAACCATTGACTACACCAACGTAAACAATTTTACAATATAATTTTTTAATCATTAAATTTTTTATTGCAATAAATATATTTTATATAATGTATATAATAACATATATATTTATATAATGTTTATATGAATAACACTGTTATTTTGTATAGTGGAATTTATATGTTTTTTTAGTCATTTATAGTTTTCTAGCTAAGTATTTTTCTCTCATGATTAAATTAGTCTTCTTATTTGGTCATTTTTAGCTAGGTTTCTCTAATTGAGTCATTTTTAGCTTGCAAGAGATCACTTAACTAAATTTTTTAGTCGTGTAGTCATTTATCTCAATTTCTCGCGTCATGTATTCCAATCAATGTATAGTTGGCGACAATCAATGGCTAATAATTTTTAGATAGTTAAAACAAATAGTAGTAATTTATGCTTGATGAAAATACAAAATAAATTTGGGATTAGTGGAGGGATTACTTGTATCAAAGTGGAAGTAGAATTGTGGTCTGCAAAAATCATGGATGCAAGGAATGATTTCTAGGAAAATTTCCCATAAGGGAGCATTCTTCATATTCACTAAACCCCCTAGCTCACTAGCTTCATCAATTCAAAATCCACTTCAGGGAAAAGATAGTCTTTGAAGATGTTGACAGTCTAGTTTTGGAAAATATGTTATACATGTTCCAAAGTGAAAACTCAAAGGATTAAGCAAGGTCAAGAATGAGTGGTAATTGATCCACATTTATAAAGAAAATCAAATGCTCTCAACTAAATTCCATCTACACCACAAGAAAAACATGCCATAGGACTATTAAAATGTCGGTAAAGTGAAGCCAAGACATATACTGTGAAGAAAATAGCCATAAATTATTTTTTTGACAAACTAAATTACTGTGTGTACACTTTCTAACTTGCTTTATCTATCAACGCATGTTCCATCTTTATATTCCAAAAATTGAAGTTGTAACCATTAAACTCCTCACTATTTACCTTTGTTAATATTTTCAACTAACTTTAATTGTTTTGATTTAACCTCAAATTCCTCCACTGAATCCAAGCACCTTTGTCACAAACCTGGCATGATACTTAGTAGGTTATCTTTTCCAATATTACACATATCATATCCTCACTCTGAAACTTTTTAACTTGTTTTTTTCAAAGGTGCAGGCTCTTGTTATGCTAAGTTGTAGAAAGAGACGCGCATGGTGTTTAAGAGGTGTCAATTCTTGTTCAGTGGATATGCTGCAAATTACAATCAACAACTTTTTATGATGGCCTTCTTTGATTTCCATGACTAAAATTTTATTATGATTGATGAGTTTGGAAAACAAAAAGTTGTCGTGGTGGCGCAAGCCATGTGCAATGGCTTCCATGACCTCCAATCCATCACAATAACTATTTGGAGGGGTATCTACTAATTTTTACAATAGAAAGGGATGGTCAGATGTAATATCTTGAATTTTGGACCTAACACTTATGGGCATGAGCCCCATTGATTATGATGTTACCTTGATGTTTCATTTTGTTTGATATACTGGGAATGAGCTAATTGCATATGATATATGTATATGTTTTCTTGTGTTGGGCATGGACCCTAAAGCACATGATTGATGATATGTTTTGTGTTGAGCGAGGAGATCTGGAGCACATGGGTAAATAGATTATTTGTGTTGAGAAAGAAGCTCTCGAGCACATGAGTTTTGAGACATTTGTGTTGAGCATGAATCTCTAGAACACATGAAAAGATAAATTGGAAGTGTTAGGCATAAGCCCTGGAGCCTTCCATGTTGATGTTGAGCATAAGCTCTGGAACATCGGATCCTTGGCCATTGTATCCCTAGGTGTATCCTACAAGTACATCCTAGCATTAGTGTTAAGCGAGGAGCTCTGGAATTGCACTAAGTTTGTAACTCCATGTTTATAGCGTTGAGTATGGGCTTTGGATAAACGCTAGGAGTTACTAAAAAGAATTAATTATGTCGAGTGAAAACGACTCGAGAAAAATATTGATCTCATCTCACTTATTTATAAGTGATTAAATGAAATTTTGAATTTATGTATTCTCATCAAGTACTGAAGAACTACCATGTTATACGAGGGAATCCAACATGCAAGGATGTTTAGAGTTGCCTAGCCTAGTAGACCACCATCTACATGATGACCTTAATGAAGAAAGTGTCATAAGTTTAGGGATCACAATATGTGATACCCTAAAACAAATGTTAACTAATAATATATTATTATATATTGTATACATGGTATGTATAAAGAATAAGCATAGTAATAATATTAATAATGTAAGAAAGAAGGAAAATCTCCATCTATTATTATTATTACTAAGAGAAAATTAAATATTATAATGTCTACAAAAGTCCAATTAGGAACTAGTTAAAAGTTCCTAAGTTAAAATATTAAAAGTACCCAAGTTAAATAAAAGAGGGTTAAATCAAGAAATCAAACGATTCTTGATTTAATTGCCCCTTTGACTGAAAAGTCTGTCTATAAAGTCCTAAGCCAAAGAGAGGCTTGGGGATCTGTTCCATCTTTTGGAGTCATTATTCTACCTGATTATTCTCAAGAGAGTTCTTGGAGAACATTTTCCTATGAGGAAAAATGAGAACTGATCCAGATATAATATACCAGTTAGGGAAGACTTACCTTAGGAGCTCTAAGATACTTGCATGTTGGAACCAGCTCGGGGGGATCTGGATTAAAACCAGGAATGGTTCCAGGTCATGGTTGGGTGGAACGTGATAGTTCCCAAGTGATTCGGTCATCTATATAGAGGTCAGATATGCATATGAATTGTTAATGTTGGGTAATTGAGCGTGTAGTTTTCAGCCATTGGAATAGCTTCACCTTTCAGGTATGAAGATATTGACTGCCTATTTCATTATCTAGAATAATTGTTGGTTAGATTATGCAAGTGTTTATGTTATATTCTAACCCTATGTTTACCACTGTTTTCCTGTCAAAATATTTAAGGGTTTGCATTTTTCTATAAACCCTATATTCGTAAATTTATCCCTATTTAAGAAATAGTTAGGGTGTATTTCTGATATATCTAGTTCTGCATTTATTTACTGCATACACTTTGTTTTCCTAAAAACTAGAAATTATTCTATTAGTTCCTTTATGTTATTATTCTATGAGCTATACAGGCAGATTTTATATTGCCAGCAGAGATATGTTTAGGAGTAAAAGACTAGTTCAGCTTTATGCTTCAAACAAAACCTAAATATAAAATACAGTTAACCAAAGTACAGTAAGCAGAACCTAGTAAATAAATCATTATATAAATATCAGGTTTAAACAGAACCATAATCTAACTAAGCAATATTATAAACTCATTATTCTATGTTTAGGAATAATCATAGATTCAAAATTTTAAAGCTAAGATAAAATCCAGCAAAGACCTCTCAAGGTCTGTATAAACATATTCCTACTAAGAACAAGGATAAACATTAGCATTCTTCATTAATTAAATATTATCATAAATCAAATATAAAGTCCAAGTATCAAGACCATCTAATGGTCCACGATTTATGCTTCACCATTACTCCACATTAAATCCAACTATATATTATTACTAACAACTACTACCACGAAAACAAAATATAATAAACAAATTATTCCACATAAAAAATCGATTGCAAGTTTAATAAAACCAACCCTTAAAATATCTATGAATCACATTATACATCGTATACCATAACAAGAGCCCAATGCATAAAATCAACCATAATCCTATGAACGACATGTATTAAAAACATAAACATAATTGCACAGAGGTCACAGGATCGATCCCTGTGGGAATTAAGCCCAAATTACATCCATAATTTTAAATCCTCATCATCGTAAATGACCCAGGATCGATTCCTAGAGAGTCTATTTTCTTTTAGCAAATCCACGCTATATTACATATACACAAGCTGTAATAAAAAAAACATAAATTCTTTACACAGAGGTTGAAAAGACCCAACAAAATATCCACGCTGTAATTTATGGACTCGGCCTCATACATAATAGAATAGTCAATTAAATTACCAATGCTACAAACCCTGTCAACGAAATAACAACAACAACGATTGCCAACGAAGGGTTACACCCATAGTTTGCCCTTATATATTTAAAAATGCATCTTAAACATAAATAGTAAGTTTGAACCCAATACACTACCGCAGCTACCATGGAGGGAAATGCCAATGCCATATACGACATGGCCCCAAATCCATAACGTTGTCACGCATTCACCCATACAACTAACCCAAGCAATGTTGGTGAATCCACATAGTCCACAAGAATAACAACCATAGAAATCGACACAGCATGTATATATAAACACAATCATTACAAAATCATTAAGGAGTCTCGCAGACATTCAAACTTATCCATTGCACCATTGCAAGCAATGGTGTTTCCACCAGTAACATAATCAAAACATTATTTACAAATGCATAGATCCTGCTGAGAGTTACCCAGGACCTTTTCGCTGCACAGAGTAACCAATAATAAAACCCAACACATTTAAAATTTAGGCCCAAAGGCATTCAAAACCCCAACAAGCAAAAAACCAAGCCTATCGCATTATAAAATGTAGTGCAAGTAAGTTACAGTCAAACCCCATCCCAAAATGTAGCCATTAGAAACTGGAGACAAGTAATCCAAACCCACGATGAGCAACAAACTCTGTCATAACCATGAAGCAACGAGGGAACAAGTAAACACTTGTACAGCAGGCTTACCCGAATGGGTATGGCTTTCCCACGGCATTTTGTTAGTTTTTCATCAAATAAGCTAGCATTATGATCTTAGGATATTTTTACTCAGAGAATAATAAGCACAGCAATAAAACATAAGCACATCATAAGAGACAAGAGACACAAAGAGTTTTCCTCAGGGAAACCATAAAGGAGAAAACCCCGCAACTTCCTTAGAGATAGAATCAGCACCAAAACAGTAAGAGATCTCCCAAAAATAGCAGTAGTCATCTTCTTCTGTCTAGTCCCAGTATTTCCTTCTTCACTAGTGCGCCACACTTGAGTGAGTGGATGATGTGTGCTACAAGTGATAAATAGAGAGACTCTCACTCTCTATTTATATTCTTCCGTTCACTCAAGTGCAATAAATCATGTCGGCCCAACTAAAAATTACTTACTAGAGCCTACACCTTAATTAGTGTATAATAACCCTAGTGCCCTGAAACTGTGGGGACTTACAAAATGACTTGACAAGACTTGTTTACATTATTAATCCTCTCGATCGGAACATTGGGGCATGACAACATGACTCAAATACATAATAGAAAACATCCCAGAATAAACATCAGGTTACAATATATAAGATACATAGAAGAATACATTTCGAAGTTACAAATACATCAACACTCCCTCTTAACTAGGAAGGTATTCTTTCGACACAATTTTCAGCACCGGTCTTCTTCTCTGTATCCGCTGGATCATCTTCGTCTTCAAGTCATCTTCATTATCAGATCTAGATCATCTCTCGATCTAGATCATCATAGAACATCATCGTTGGATCTGGATCATCATTAGTGGACTAAATCTGGATCATCACTCGATCTAGATCATCACTGCTAGATCATCATTACTAGATCTCGATCATCACTTGATCTAGATCATCACTAGTGCTATCTCATGATTCTTCTCGTCATAGGAAGTTCTACAGAGCCAGCCCTTTTCCATGCTTGTTGTAGGCCTAGCCTCCATGTAAGTCTTTTCCAGCACTTACATCTGATCAACACATGATGCGAAGAATGGCTCATCATCTCTATCTGATCAACACATGATGCGAAGATAGATACTGCACTTACATCTGACCTACTCGTCAGAAAGGCACACCCAGCACTTACATTTGACCTACTCGTTAGAAAGGCATGCCCAACACTCACATCTGACCTACTCGTCAGAAAGGCCCAGCACTTACGTCTAATCAACACATGATGCGAAGACTGGCTCAATAATCTCTATCTGATCAACACATGATGCGAAGATAGATACTGCACTTACGTTTGATCAACACATGATGCGAAGACTGGCACAGCACTTACGTCTGATCAACACATGATGCGAAGACTGGCTCAATCATCTCTATCTGATCAACACATGATGCAAAGATAGATACTGCACTTACATCTAATCAACACATGATGCGAAGACTGGCATAGCACTTACGTTTGATCAACACATGATGCGAAGACTGGCTCAGCACTTACGTCTGATCAACACATGATGCAAATATTGGCTCTGGACTTACATCCATCTAGACAAGAACACATCCTATCACAATGATGGAAGGGCTTGCTCTCACATCTGATCTTGTAGAAACCAATCCTACAGTCACATCAGAATGGACCCCAGTCCTCCTCGACTGAGCTACCCGGTAACTGACCAGGCGCCTCCATTCTCGTAGAGAATGGCATTTGCCCTTACATCTGACCTGCTCGTCGGAATGGCCAACACTCACATCTGACATGGAAGGAACTAAATCCTTTAGCCATGAACAGAATGGTTCAGCCCTTACATCTGATCAAGTGGGAACACATCCCTCTATCACATCAGAATGGCTACTCAGTCCTACACTGAGTGTTCCTGGTAACTGACCAGGTGCCTCCATTCCTAGAATGGCAATTGCCCTTACATCTGTCCTACTCAACAGAATGGCCAGCACTCATATCTGACATGGAAGAGAAAAACCCTATCACCATGACAGAATGGCTCAGCCCTTACATCTGACCTACTCGTCAGAATGGCTATGGATCTTAGCACTCATATTTGACATGGAATGAACCAATCCTCTCACCATGACAGAATGGCTCAGCCCTTACATCTGACCATGGAAGGAACCAATCCTCTCACCATGTCAGAATGGATATGGGTCTTATCACTTTCTCTTGGAGGAAACCTTGATCTGGAGAACACCAAGTCTCTCTCTGAAGTACTCGAACTTCAGCCTAGCCAATGGCTTCGTCAACACATCAGCTATCTGTTCCTCCATTGCAACATACCGGAGCTTCACTACTCCTCCCTGCACCATATCCCTGATATAGTGATACTTGATCTCGATATGCTTCGACTTGTCATGGAACACTAGATTCTCTGACAACTTCACGCAACTCTGGTTGTCACAATGTATACAAGTAGCATCTAACTGGAGATCAAATATATCAGACAGTAGCTTCCGCAGCCATACTGCCTCACAACTAGCTGAACAAGCTGCGACATACTCTGCTTCAGCTGTACTCAGTGCCACACAGGATTGCTTCCTGCTAAACCAAGAGATCACACCTGATCCCATACTGAAGCAACATCCTGAAGTACTCTTCTTGTCAATGGCACTGCTTGCCCAATCTGAATCAACATAACCCTCTACATTAATCTTTTGATTCACATCGTACTTGAGTCCATAATCAACTGTACCCCTGTATGCTTTGAAACCATCAGGTGAACATGTCTCAATGTGTTCACAGCAAAGCAAATATCTGGTCTCAAGTACATCAAGGATGCAATCATCTGACGATACATCATAGCATCAACCATCTCTGATGAAGCATCACTTAATAGCTTCATGTTCGATGCCATCGATGTGGTCATAGCCTTGCGTTCCATCATCCCAAACCTCTTTAGGATCTCTACTGCATACTTCCCTTGTCCAAGGAATATTCCATCCACACTCTGCCACACCTCCATACCTAGAACAATAGTGCATCGACACATAACATGAGCATTACTGGTCTTCCGTCTTCAACCTTGAAGCAAAGGTTGGAATTCGCTTTACTCTCAATAAAGCCTAGAGTCATCAGTAATCTGCCCATCTTGTCGTACCATGTCGAACCTCAATATATTTTGTAGTCACTCCCTCTGAAGCGGAGCATCATACTCCCTCTGTCTTTTGTGCTCTATGCACTGAAAACATTTTGTACTAGAGTGACAAGTAGCTTCCTATGCTACTAATATTCTATGTGACCATCTAGTGTATAGACTTACATCTTCAACCTTGTAGCAAAGTTTAAGATCTTCATCAGGCTCATCATGTATGTGTTTAAACTCTTACTGGCTACAAATGTCTCTTTGTAGTCTAGGCCTTCTTTTCGTGAGAAGCCTCGTGCTACGAATCTTGCTTTGTATCCCACGATGTTTCCATCTACTGCATGATGGAACTATGAACTTCTCTTTAGGTCTCGATACTGCACCCAGACATCATTCTTCTTGAACCTTTCTTCTTGGTGGCTGGAAGGTTCTGCATCAATGATGTCACTGCACTTGTCATATTATTCTTTTTCTTTGAACTGTTGTCACTTGTTCTTCGGAACAAGTCTTCATTCTTCTTTGCTTGTAGGGGATTATGCATGCGATCTTTCCTACAAGTAAAATGCATTTGTATGGTTAGAAATATTTCATAAGGAATATTCATACTGGAAAATTCTTATGCATAAATATATGATCATGCAACTACTTTTGCCAATACAACATTCATCGATATCTCACTGAATCTTTCTATATGCCTTCCATCTCTACCAGGACAACATTGGGATTGTGCACTAATCCAATATGTCAGCAAAGAGGTTTCATTCTAGATAAGTAGCAATGGAGAGTTGTATAGCACCATGAGCTACTTACCCATCGCATGTATATTAGTAGTATACTGCCATTAATGCAAACATCATATCATGCATGATACATCAACTGAATATAAACAAATGCATAACAAAACAATATCATGAAATTACAATTGAATACTTATCTTTATTTTTTTCGTGGGTAGACTGCTTCTTGATCCTTCAGCTTCATCGTCTTCTTCATTCATGGTAGCATCGTTTCTTATCCAAATGATAAGGAGGATAAGAAGTTCTTCAAGAGTTGAGTTCTTCATATTCCTCATTGCTTGAGGGATCTTATTTGGATGGCGAGATCTTGATCTTCAATTGCTCCCATCTTCTCTTCTCTTCTTATGATTCAAGCTTCTTCTTCCCAAAGTCTGCTGAAAGTAATCACTTCCTTCTGGCACACTTCCTCGCATGAATGAATCCCGTGATCCTGGGAGGCCATTCAAGGTGGCCATCACCACTTCTGCATTCTTCACTTCTGCTTCAAGTTGTTCTTGATTTGAGAGACTCTTATGACTACATGGTCTCTGCATTCTAGATCTTCACATTCTTCAACTGGTTTTTTTAGGTCATATTCTGATTTTTGTTCTTCCCTTCAAATAGCTTGAAATTCTGGAAGACCTTCAACAGCTTTGCTTGTAATAGGTAGTGCTCTGTAATGCACATGTGCAAGCATTCTATGCCAAAGCTCATTTGTCTCTAGTGTTTCATGGATCAAGGCTTGTTTTGGATGTCCCTTCAATTTGTAGAAGCCTCTGCAGCATGAGCATGATGTCTTCTTTGGCCTTGACCAAGTTCTTCTTGTGAAAGGCTTCTAACCTCGTCTCCCTCTGAAACTGGAACCTCTATACTCATGTAGGTTTCCAATCCATTTTCTTCAGAGAGATTAAATACTTCTATTCTTGGAATTTTTCAACTTCACCAATCTTATCATCAAGCTGTTGTGATAGATCATTTTGAAATGAGAACCTCAAATGAAAATAGAAAAGGATTATATCTTACCGATTTGAGGTGTCTGTCTTGGTTCCGGAGCTGGCTGATCTAGGGTTTGCCACAGAAAACCTAATTTTCAAAACTTGGAATATTTCAGATCTGATTTGATAGACAGATATATCTCTTCAAATGGATCTGTCCAATGTACTCCTTTTCTGAAAACAGTGGAGGGAAGGTCCCAGAACAGGAAGCCCTAGATTTCCAATTTCTTCTACAGAAATTCATGTTACTGTTTCTATGATATCTACTTCTATATGTCTGAAATTTCACACTAAGGTAACCTTACATGTCCCTGATCTAACACCATAGGTTTCATCATAATTAGTTTCACCATTTGAGACTTATGAGCCTTTTCCCAAGGTGACCTGTTACAGGACTGTTCCGAACAGCGAAGGTGTACGGCATGCCACGTGTCACTGGTTCATCTTCTGAGTCTGATATTTATACCACCGAAATTAAAGTCCATTTCCTTTCTAGAACATCTTCATAAATTCCATTTGGACCTCTGTAGCCCACGATATTGCAATTCTCCTCAGGTGTCCTGTTTAAGGATGAATTCTGGAAGAGGCTGGAATCCTAACTTGCAGGGATCATATCTCCTAGAATATATCGAATCTGAGGCTGATGTTTGGACACAATGTTCATAAATATTTTATATTTGGCCCTTGAAATTTTCAGCTTCTGATACTTCACCAAAATCGACATATAGCGACTGTACCAAAACTTAGCAGTTTTAGTATTTAGGGTTTTTCTTAGCTCAGGGTCAAACTAGGGTTTGACTTTCCCGTAGTTTCACCCAACCAAATTTCTTGATCCAGGTCTATAAACTTTGGTTTTGATGAGAATAACAATCCTATGCTGCTCTCACTCAAAAATTCCTCTTTTGTATAAATCCCTAATTTCCACATTGAAACTGAAAATGCTCGAAATCGAATTCTGTTTCGACAGAAAGATGCGCCCTAAGGAGGAGAGTAATTCCACCTTACTTTTTCTGAAAATATGTGGAGGAAGATCCACAAACTAGGAAGCCCTAGTTCCCACAATTTCACAGTGTCTTCTTCTCAGGTTAGCTCTGATACCATGTTAGTTTTTCATCAAATAAGCTAGCATTATGATCTTAGGATCTTTTTACTGAGAGAATAACAAGCACAGCAATAAAACATAAGCACATCACAAGAGACAAGAGACACAAAGAGTTTTCCTCGGGGAAACCATAAAGGAGAAAACCCCACAACTTCCTTAGAGATAGAATCAGCACCAAAACAGTAAGAGATCTCCCAAAAATAGCAGTAGTCTTCTTCTTCTGTCTAGTCTCAGTATTTCCTTCTTCACTAGTGTACCACACTTGAGTGAGTGAATGATGTGTGCTACAAGTGATAAATAGAGAGACTCTCACTCTCTATTTATATTCTTTCGTTCACTTGAAGTGCACTAAATCATGTCGACCCAACTAACAATTACTTACTAGATCCTACACCTTAATTAGTGTATAATAATGCTAGTGCCCCGAAACTGTGGGGACTTACACAATGACTTGACAAGACTTGTTTACATTATTAATCTTCTCGATTGGAACATTGGGGCATGACGACATGACTCAAATACATAATAGAAAACATCCCGGAATAAAGATCAGGTTACAATATATAAGATACATAGAAGTATACATTTCGAAGTTACAAATACATCAACACATTTCCCATGAGCTATGACCCACGCATATTCTCACCACCCCTGCAAACCTGCAACAGAGCAGAGCCATGATAAGAAGTATGTATAATATCCAAACCAAATCAACAATGATGCTAATAAAATAGAACATCCACATACCTGTCAAGCCATTGAAATTGCATTTCTTCACATCGCTTAGGAGTAGATCACAAGTAGTAATGTTGCGAATAAACTAAACTATAACTTGGGAAAGCCCTAAGCTCGATTGCCACACATCCCAAGGCGCATTGATGTTGCCACCCTGGCCTCCATCAACATTTACAAAAACCCATAAACCTATATTTCTTATCACTATATCAAACTTTGTTTCCAAAGGCATAAACCCCATCATGCATCGATTTACTTAGGCTTTAAGCCTTAAGTCCATGGAATATGAAATATGCCATGGAATGCTTTAAGCCAAGATTTTTACAAATGTATTATACCAACTGTAAAAACCATACATTCACACTATGTTAGAGTAGGACCAAAGCCTTAAGTCTCTAAGACCATAAATAGTCCGTGTCACGCAAATAGTAAGTGCATTAGTGACCACGTCACTATCATAAAGTCCATAATAAATAACAATAACAATTAGTGTAATGCCACTAGGATAGATCTGCAAAGGTGAGCGCTAGTGACTAAAACGGTCAGCATTATCCATTAAGATTTTTAAACGGTTTTCCATTGCCAAGTGCACCTACACTCAAAGGGGACAAAAATGCATTAGTTCATCAGAACTAAGTAAGCTCGATGTGACAAGTAGAAACCTTTACCTCTCAGGTGGTTGCAAGGGAAACTAGTCCTACCACTCTGCCCCTTTGTTTCCAAGGACAAAGTTAAGTTAGAATCATGTATACGAAAGGAAGCACATGTTATAAGAAATGAAGTACGTAATCAAATAACTCACTTACACATCAATGCATAACCATAGAACAACATAGTAATCAACATTATGACAATGTAAGTAAATACAGTAATAATCACATATGGAAATATGGAAATAGGACATAAGAACAGCTTACAATGCTACAACAATATAAATAGCCTTACGACACATTCCGCAAGTTCAAATAAAGTCCAGCATAGGTAGTTTTGAAGCCTAAACAAAAAAAAAATATTTTCAATTTTTTGGGACATTACAAGTGGTATCAGAGCCTAGTTTCAACACTAAGAGACCAAATGGGTGTACCATACATTTGTTGCAAGGAAAATAAATTAAGTTTTAAATTTTTTTAACTAACCGAAATTATTCCTGTTATTAAAAATTTGCAATTTCAGGAATTTTAAAAGAACAATTCAGATCATGAATACTGAAGAAGATGACAGCCGATAAGGGAAATTGAATACCCCCACCGAGGAAGCAGAACTAGTGGTGGAACTAAATTCTAATCTGATAAAACCCATACACAATCTTCAAGCAAACCTGCAAAGCCTTAGAGAGGATAGTCTGAATGAAACAAAGGAACAATAAGAAATTAATGAAGCATTGCTACGAAACATGACGGGAGGAATCCCGCAGGAAAAACCCACTCATTTCATAAACATGTTCAAGAAGGAACCCTATCATAAACGGGTCAGTAGCCCAAGAGAAGAAGGAAAAGAGGAACATACCCCTGAACCTCCAGAAGGAGAATATCACAATCCTTCCAGTGATGACTCTCTTTCTCCATGTAGAAAGAAACAAATAAGTGATGACAACCTCCAGGGGGAGTTCAGAAAAATAAGATCCCCAACCTATGAAGGAAAAATGAACACAAGGGAGAAAGCTGAAGAATGACTATTGGGTATGAGAAAATATTTCCAAGTTCATAACTACTCTAGTGAAATGAAGGCTTGACTTTCCATCTATAATTTAAATGGCAAAGCAGCAAGATGGTGGAGAGACTTGAAGCATACCAAGAAAGATGAGGTAAGAGAAATACGTTGGAGTAATTTCTGCAAGATCTTTCGAGAAAAATATATGTCGAAAAGATTCTTTGACAAAAAAGTGTAATAGTTTCATGAGTTACATATGGGATCCATGACTATGGATTCTTTTATTAACAGATTTTTAGATTTGTTACATTATGTTCCATACATCAAGGACAAAAAGGTAAAAATCTAAAAGTTTTTAGGATGTCTTCCTCCCAACTTTTGAGAAAGGATTGAGTTCGACATGCCTAAAACCTTACACACCACACTGCATAAAGCTAGGCTTTGCTATGAGCATGGGAAGCTAAGACAATAGAACATGAACAGAAACAGAGACAAGTCCAAGAAATTCTCTAACAACCACAAATCAGGTTCTAACCCACCCCCGTACAGAAAACAGAAAAGCATTTTTCCCGGCAACAATAACTTCAACAAATCAGGTACAAAGCCATATGTACCAACTCCAAATGTTAACAATCCAGTAGCAACTAGGGGAGCCAATGATAACCCACTACAAATCAAATGTTGGAAATGCAGTGGGCCTCATTATGCCTAAGATTGTAAGAACAAGACCAATGGGATCTTGTACAACTTACAAGAAGAACCAATGATAGAGGACATAGCTGGAACACCGCATATTTATGTAACCTTGGATGGCCGACAAGCAGACCATCAAGATACCATGGTTGAGATAGAAGGTAAGATCTTGAACACTACTATTTCAGTACTGATTGACCCCGGTGCTTGGTGGAGCTATGTATCACCTAAAATTGTTGATCCATGTAAACTAGGAAAAGTAAAACATGATAAACTTTGGCTGGTACAATTAGCCACAGGTATGAAATGAAAAGTTTCAGAAATAGTTAAAGATTGTGAGGTAAACCTAAATGGTTTTCCTACAAAAGTAAACCTAAACATCCTACCCTTAGGATCATATGATATAATTATAGGCATGGACTAGTTGGAACAACACCATGTCATTCTTGATTTCCTACATAAGTCTATCTTGTGTACAGATAGCCAAGGGAATCAAGTGAAGATTCAAGGCATACCAAAGAAATTTTCTGTAAGAAAAATATCTGCCTTACAAGCAAAGAAGTGCATTGGGAAAGGCTGCAAGTTGTTTGCAGTGAATATCCAAGACATATAGGCTGAGAGAGAACAACACATAGAGGAATTTCCCATTCTTGTAGAATTCAAGGACATAGTCCCTGAGGAAATCCTTGGATTACCTCCGAAACAAGACCTAGACTTTTCCATAGAACTGAAACCAGGATCAGTTCCAACTTCAAACTCCCCTTACCGCATGAGTTCACCAAAGTTGGTGTAAATCAAACTGCAGTTGCAGGAGTTGATAGAGAAATGATACATCTCATCAAGTGTGTCCCCTTGGGGAGCACCGATACTTTTTGTAAAGAAGAAGGATGGTATGATACAGATGTGCATTGATTACCGTCATCTTAACAAGATGACTATCAAGAACCGATACCCACTCCCTAGGATTAATGACTTGTTCGATCGGGTAGGAGGAGCCAAGATATTTTCAAATATTGACCTATGATCTAGGTACCATCAGGTACAGATTCGCGACAAAGATATTCACAAAACCACCTTTTATACAGGGTATGGGCACTACGAGTTTGTAGTAATGTCGTTCAGGTTGACCAATGCACCCATGAAATTTAAGTGTATGATGAACAGTATATTCAGTAAATATATGGATAAAAAAAATTGGTATTTATAGACGACATCCTAGTTTACTCTAAGAGTAAAGAGGAACACGAGGAACACCTTTGCATAGTACTATGAGTGTTGTAAGAACACCAACTTTACGCCAAGTTTAGTAAATGTGATTTTTACAAACCATAGATACAGTACTCAGGTCACATTATCTCCAAGACAAGGATAGTTGTGGACCCAGAAAAGATTAGAGCCATAGAAGACTGGCCTACCCCTACTAGTGTCATCGACATTAGGTCCTTTTTGGGATTATCCAGATATTATCGAAAGTTCATTAAGAAATTCTCAAGAATAGCTTATCCCATGACCACTTTGAAAAAGAAGGAAAATAAGTTCTTATGGACGACCAAGTGCAAGGAAAGTTTTCAAAAGCTTAAGCAGCTTTTGATGACAGCACTGATACTATGAATTACGAATCCCGATGGGGATTTCATTGTTTGCATGGATGCAAGCATGGAAGGACTCAGAGGAGTCCTCTTATAGAACGATTATGTGATCTGTTATGAATCGTGAAGTTAAAAGAACATGAACCAAACTACCCCACACATGATCTTGAGTTAGCTTCCTTTATCCACACCTTGAATATGTGGAGGCACTACCTCATGGGAAGGAAATTCCTTCTAAAGATAGACAATATGATTTTGAACTATTTATTCGAGCAACCAGATCTAAATGCTAGGCAACCCATATGGTTGGCTTTCCTTAGCAAGTACAATTTAGAGCTAAAGCATATTAAGGGCAAAGAAAACAATATTGTTGATGCTTTGAGTCGACGAACTCATATGATATATGAGGTGACTTTAAGTCAAACTGATTCAGATTTACATGAGAGGATTAGAAGGGCCAATAGAGTTGACCCTTTCTATATAGAAATCCTCAAGAAATTCCAAGAGGACGGGTTGTTTCAACAACAAAAAGAGTACAATGTAGACGAAACAAGATTGCTATGGTCCAAGGAGAGATTGTACATTCTAGAATGAGGGGACATTCAGTCCATCATCCTCACAGAATTTCATCGGACACCCTACTCGGGGCATTCGGGATATCAAAATATGATATCCTCTGTTAAGAGACACTTTTCTGGCATAAGTCAAAGTCCAAAATTGTGTTGTTTATCACGAAATGTCAAGAATGCCAACTGGTCAAAGCTGATCATCAGCATCCTTCAGGATTGCTGCAACCATTACCCATTCCAGAATGGAAGTGGGAGATCATTAGTATGGATTTTATCACCGGTCCACCTAAGAGTAAGAAACAAAATGATTCTATATTTGTAGTAGTTGACAAATTGTCAAAAGCAGCACACTTCATTCCAATGAATTTGACCTACAAGGCAGTACACATTGTCGATATCTTCTTGAAGGAGATATTTAGATTGCATGGGATACCCAAGGAAATCATCTCGGATTGAGATACTAAGTTTACTGAAAACTTTTGGAGATCTTTAATCTCTGGATTAGAGACGCATTTAAAATTTAGTACTGCTTATCACCCGCACACAGACGAGCAGACAGAAAGGGTAAACCAGATTGTTGAGGACATGCTTAGGATGTATGTCATGAACAACCCCACCAAGTGGGAAGACTACCTACATCTTGCAGAGTTTACGTATAACAATGGTTACCAAACTTCCACCAAGATGAGTCCCTTTGAGGTACTCTATGGATAGAAGTGTAGAACACCGGTTATTTGGGATAGCCCGATGGATCGGCTCATGTTAGGGCCTAATTTGTTAAAGGACTTGGAACAATTGGTTACCAATGTCCAGGTGAACCTTAAAGAAGCACAAGACCGCCAGAAAATCTACGTGGATAAGAAAATAAAAGATAAATATTGTCAAATAGGTGACCATTTCTACTTGAAAGTAAAAGCAAAACGAAGCTCATTGAGCTTGGGAAGGTGCGGTAAGTTAGCACTTAGGTTTTGTGAACCCTTTGAAATACTGGCCAAGAGAGGGCCAGTGGCATATGAACTAGCATTACCCGTGCACATAAGAGTCCATAATGTTTTCCATGCATCATTATTAAATAAATATGTTTATGATACTAAACATGTGATTAATTGGTCCTTATTACAGGTGGAACCTGAAGGGGAGTTTTCCCCTAAACCTCTTCATATATTAGACAAGAGAGAGGTGTAGCTTAGAAAGCACACCATAGTCTAGTTGAAAGTGAAATGGAAGCACTTAGAAGATGATGATGCTACTTGGGAGAATGAACCCACCATGAGAAAGGATTACCCCACATTGTTTCATGATTTCATTATGAGTCCCTAGAACACCAGGGACGGTGTTGTTCTAAGCAGGGAGGGATGTAATATCCTGAATTTTGGACCTAACACTTATGGGCATGAGCCCCATTGATTATGATCTTTTATTTTGATATATTGGGTCAAAGACCCCGTTGCATATGAGCATGATGATTTGTTTGATATACTGGGCCTAAGCCAATTACATATGATATATGTATATGTTTGCTTGTGTTGGGAATGGACCCTGAAGCACATGATTGATGATATGTTTTGAGTTGAGTGAGGAGCTCTGGAGCACATGGGTAAATTGATGATTTGTGTTGAGAAAGAATCTCTGGAGCACATGAGTACTTATATTTGTGTTGAGCAAGAATCTCTGGAGCACATGATTTTTGGGACATTTGTGTTGAGCATGAAGCTCTGCAACACATGAAAAGATAAATTGGAAGTGTTGGGCATAAGCCTTGGAGCCTTCCATGTTGATGTTGAGCATAAGCTCTGGAACATCGAATCCTTGGCCATTGTATCCCTAGGTGTATCCTACAAGTACATCCTAGCATTAGTGTTGAGCGAGGACCTCTGGATTTGCACTAAGTTTGTAACTCCCTGTTTATAGCGTTGAGTATGGGATCTGGATAAGCACTAGGAGTTACTAAAAAGAATTAATTATGTCAAGTGAAAATGACTCAAGAAAAATATTGATCTCATCTTACTTATTTATAAGTGATTAGATGAAGTTTTGAATTTTTGTATTCTCATCAAGTACCGAAGAACTACCATGTTATATGAGGGAATCCAACATGCAAGGATGTTTAGAATTTCCTAGCCTAGTAGACCTAACCATCTACCTGATGACCATAATGAAGAAAGTGTCATATTAAGTTTAGGATCACAATATGTGATACCCTAAGACAAATGTTAACAAATAATCTATTATTATATATTGTATACATGGTATGTATAAAGAATAAGCATAGTAATAACATTAATAATGTAAGAAAGAAGGAAAAGCTCCATCTATTATTATTATTATTACTAAGAGAAAATTAAATATTATAATACCTACAAAAGTCCAATTAGGAAATAGTTAAAAGTTCCTAAGTTAAAATATTAAAAGTACCTAAATGAAATTAAAAAGGGTTAAATCAAAAAATCAAATGATTCTTGATTTAATTGCCCCTTTGAATGAAAAGTCTATCTATAAAGTCCCAAGAAAAAGAAAGGCTTGGTGATCTCTTCCATCTTTTGGAGTCATTATTCTGCCTGATTATTCTCAAGAGAGTTCTTGGAGAACATTTTCCTAAAAGGAAAAAGGAGAACTAATCCAAATCTGATATACCAGTTAGGGAAGCCTTACCTTAGGATATCTGAGCTGCTTGCATGTTGGAACCAGCTCGGGGGGATCCAGATTAAAACTAGGAACGGTTTCAGGTCATGGTTGGGTGGAACGTGGTAGTTCCCAAGTGATTCGGTCATCTATACATAGGTCAGATCTGCCTATGAATTGTTAATGTTGGGTAATTAAGTGTGCAGGTTTCGGCCATTGGAATAGCTTCACCTTTCAGGTATGAATATCTTGACTACCTATTTCATTATCTAGAATAATTTTTGGTTAGATTATGCAAGTGTTTATGTTATATTCTAACCCTATGTTTACCATTGTTTTTCTGTCAAAATATTTAAGGGTTTTCATTTTATTAGAAACCCTATATCTGTAAATTTATCCATGTTTAAGAAATAGTTAGGGTGTATTTCTATTATATCTAGTTTTGTATTTATTTACTCCATACACTTTGTTTTCCTAAAAACTAGAAATTATTCTATCAGTTCCTTTATGTTTATTATTCTATGAACTCTACTCGCAGATTTCATATTGCTAGCAGAGATATGTTTAGGAGTAAAAGACTAGTTCAACTTTACGCTTCAAACAAAACCTAAATATTAAATACAGTTAACCAAAGTACAGCAAGCAGAACCTAGTAAATAAATCATTATATAAATATCAGGTTTAAATAGAACCATAATCTAACTAAGCAATATTATAAACTCAGTATTCTATGTTTAGGAATAATCATAGATTCAAAATATTAAATCTAAGATAAAAACCAGCGAATACCTCTCAGTGTCTCTATAAACATATTCCTACTAAGAACAAGGATAAACATTAACATTTTTCATTAATAAAATATTATCATAAATCAAAGCCAAAGTCCAAGTATCGAGACCATCTACTGGTCTATGATTTATTCTTCACCATTACTCCACATTAAATCCAACTATATATTATTACTAACAACTACTACCACAAAAATGAAATACAATAAACAAATTCTTCCACATAATAAATCCATTGCTAGTTTAATAAAACCAACCCTTAAAATATCTATGAATCACATTATACATCGTATACCATAACAAGAGCCCAACGCATAAAATCAACCATAATGTTATGCACAACATGTATTAAAAGCATAAACATAATTGCATATAGGTCACAGGATCGATCCTTGTGGGCATTAAGCCCAAATCGCATGCATTAGTTTAAACCCTCATCATCATAAACGACCCAGGATTGATTCATGTAGGGTCTATTTTCTTTTAACAAAGCCACGCTATATTACTTATACGCGGGCTATAATAAAACAAACATAAATTCTTTACACAGAGGTTGAAAAGACCCAATAAAAAATCCACATTGTAATCTATGGCCTCAGACTCATACATAATGAACAGTCAATTAAATTACCAATGCTACATACCTTGTCAATGAAATAACAACAGCGACGATTTCTAATGAAGGGTTGCACCCATAGTCATCCCTTATATCTTTAAAAACACATCTTAAACATAAACAGTAAGTCTGAACCCAATACGCTATCACGGCTACCATGGCGGGAAACGCCAATTCCATATACGACATGGCCCCAAATCCATAACACTATCACGCATTCACCCATACAACTAACCCAAGCAATGTTGGTGAATCCACACAGCCCACAAGAATAAAAACCATAGAAATCAATGCAACATGTATATATAAACTCAATCATTACAAAATCATTAAGGAGTCTCGCAGTCGTTCAAACCCGGCCATTGTACCATTGCAAGCAATTGTGTTGTTGCTAGTAACATAATCAAAACATTATTTATAAATGCACAGAGCTTGTCGAGAGTTACCCATGCCCTTTTCGTTGCACGGAGTAACCAATAATAAAACCCAATACATTTAAAATTTAGGTCTAAAGGAATTCAAAACCCCAACAAGAAAAACCCCAAGCCTATCGCATTACAAAATGCAATGCCAGTAAGTTACATTCAAACCTCATCCCAAAATGCAGCCATTAGAAACCAGAGACAAGTAATCCAAACCCACGATGAACAAAAAACTATGTCATAACCATGAAGCAACGAAAGAGAAAGTAAACACTTGTACAACAGGATTACCCGAATGGGTATGGCTTTGCCCGCGGCCTTTCCCATGAGCTATGACCCACGCATATTCTCACCACCCCTGCAAACCTGCAACAAAAAAGAGCCACGATAAGAAGTATGTATAATATCCAAACCAAATCAACAATGATGCTAATAAAATAGAACATCCACATGCATATCAAGCCATCGAAATTGCATTCCTTCACACCGCGCAGGAGCAGAGCACAAGCAACAATGTTGTGAATAAACCAAACTATCACTTGGGAAAGCCCTAAGCTCGATTGCCACACATCCCAAGGTGCATTGATGTCGCCACCCTAGCCTCCATCAATGTTTACAAAAACCCATAAACCTATAGTTCTTATCACTATGGCAAACCTTGTTTCCAAAGGCATAAACCCCATCATGCATTGATTTACTTAGGCTTTAAGCCTTAAGTCCATGGCATATGAAATATGCCATGGAATGCTTAAAGCCAAGGTTTTTACAAATGTATTATGCCAACCCTAAAAACCATACATTTACACTATGTTAGAGCAGGACCAAAGCCTTAAGTCTCTAAGACCATAAATAGTCTGTATCACACAAATCGTAAGTTCATTAGTGACCACGTCACTATCATAAAGTCCGTAATAATAACAATAACAATTAGTATAATGTCACTAGGATAGATCTGCAAAGATGAGCACTAGTGACTAAAACGATTGTCCATTAAGCTTTTTAAACAATTTTTCATCGCGAAGTGCACCTACACGCAAAGGGGAAAAAATGTATTAGTTCATCAGAACTAAGTAAGCCCGATGTGACAAGTATAAATTTTTACCTCTCAGGTGGTTACAATGGAAACTAGTCTCGCCACTCCACCCCTTTGTTTCCAAGGAAAAAGTTAAGTTAGAATCATGTATACGACAGTAAGCACATGTTATAAACAATGAAGTACATAATCAAATAACTAACTTACAAATCAATGCATAACCATAGAACAACATAGTAATCAACATTATGACAACGTAAGTAAATACAGTAATGACCACATATGAAAATATGGAAGCAAGACGTAAGAAAATATTACGATGATACAGCAATATAAATAGAGTACGACACATTCCGCAAGTTCAAATAATGTCCAGCATAGGTAGTTTTGACTAGCCTAATAATAAAAAAATTATTTTCAATTTTTGGGGACATTACATCAGGATGTTGCTTATCATTATCTTCCATGTTGACTTGTCGGGTCTAATCTTGTGATTAATGGAGGATCGCTTAGTATTTAATCCATGTGCCTTTGTGTTATCCCTTACATTATTGTCCCTTTTAGGTGAAATGGGAATGGATATCTAGAATCTCCACCAAAGGACACAAGCCATCCACTTTACTCAAAATTCGATATAAATAACTAGAATAATATATACTCAATCAATATAAATGTTATAAGATATCTTATATCATTTTGCATTACAAGTTTGCATGATTTGATAATAATTCCATGAGTTTTGTTATGTGAATCTTCATTGAACCCGGAATATATAAGCATTATAGAAATTTTTTTAACTCTAACATAGTAGGAGAAGGTCATTGTGTATGTTTAGAATGATGGGCACCATGGTGAGTCAATCAATGTAGTTATGTCTAAACGTGGGATTGTAAGTTCCTCAATCAATCCTTGTAAGGAATGTGGGTGTGCATTAGTTGAAGTGGATGAAGAGTAAATGATTGTCATGGTAGCAATAAATAATGTTTTTTTAACAGACACTGAGAAATTTTGAATTGATTAAAAAGGTTGTAGCCTAGCCAAGCATACAAAGGGGGAGTTCAGAAAAAGAAGGTTGATGACCTCTAACAATGTTTTCAGCCTTCTTATGAATACTTTGAGAGGGTTGTCCCAATTGCTTCTAGGGATTTTTCAAGAAAATGATTGCTTGCATGAGTAAACTCTCACAAATTGTGAGCAGAGAAGGATACAAAAACAAAACATTAATTAGACGGGGAGGTGAGATGCCCCTTAATGAAAGGGTCAATTCGCTTCTGAGAGCCCGAGCAAATATTTGAGGCTGCTTCCTTTTCTCTACGTTCTTTATTTGTCTTTCACCCTCTAGTGAGGGGAGGAAAAGGGGCTGAGAAGTATTCAGAATCAAAGGTTCCCTCTAACCCAAAGGAAGGGACTAAGGATGTCAATCCTGCATGGGTTGAAGTCTCATAATCCAAAGCTTTGGGGTCTTTCTTAGAACCTAAAGAAGTAGGATTTGAAGAAGCTTGTTTAGGAACTGTCTCCATGGGACCGGGTGGACCTGGGGGTTCTCCCTGCACCGAAACATCCGCAGCTTCAAGTTCTTGTGCTTCGATTTCCTGGAGAACTTCAAAATTGTTTTTGTTTTCTAGTGTTAGAGATTCTATGGGAGGATAAGGATCTTGAGGTGAGTCCTTATGCTGAGAAGCTTGAGGCTCCTTTTGCCAGGGAGGACGATGTTGATTAGTGACCGTCTAGAACTCTACTTCTTTTGGAGAAGAGGGATTTGTTATTTTCTGTGATTCTTCGAGCTTGGGGAAGCTCTTGGAGAAGTGGTCGTATTCATGACAAAATTTTCATTTTAATGGAATATGCTCATAGTCCAATTCTTGGATGTGACTCCAATCTCCTAAAGTGAGTTTTAGGGCCTCCAAAAGCCCTTTTTCTTGATTTACCTCTACGCAGATGTGGGCACATCTAAACTAGCCCCCTTTTGTTCTGCACTATCAAGATAGTGTCCTATCTTATTACCAATGTTCACCAGAGTGATTTTCCCCGAAAGATGAAGTGGGAGGTTAGGCAGTCTTACCCAGACTAGAGCGGCATTAATCTCTACTTCTGGGTTAAACCATAGGGTCCATGGGGCTAAGAACAACCCTCTGGAGCCCATGAAGAAGGGACCCGATTGAAAGACTAAATCTCTTTCTTCTTTACTCAGAAACAGGAAAACAAAAACCCCCCTTCCAGCTGCGAAGAGAGAGACCTATCCTTGCAGAATAGGGTTCCAATGTTCTGCAATCCAGAGCTCCACCACCTTAGGGCTAGGCCACAATCCTATAAACTTGCATATGAGGGATTTCTCTGAGAGGATGAGCGCTTTCTGGCATGGATCCGTAGGAGAGAGCTCCAAAGAAGGGATGTTGTTAATATTTTTCATGAACTTGGAGGGTGTATGAGAAGCTGCCTGAGGAATGAAAGCTTGAACTAGGGCCTTGAAGGCCTTGATCTGGTCAAGAGAGCCCATGGCCTGGGAACCTATGAGAGTGGCAATGAAAAAAAAATGCCAACGCAAAAACCAAGAGTCACAGCCAAGAGACAATGATGCCACAGTGGATTGCTTCAGCACAGAAGGTGTGCTGAGATCCAAACGCCTTCAGCCTGAGGGTTGCATAACAAGGGAGGCGGCGGCTAGGGAAATCCTACCCGCGTTCGGAGAGAGTCGCTCCATCATTTTTCCTTCAGGGTAGCAATAAATAGTTAATGATAAGGTGGGAAAGAAAATAGCCAAGGGAATATTTGGAGGTAGACGAGGAGTGGAAAATTGACTACAAATAATAGTCCTAACCATACGATTCCTAACGAAGTATAATAAATGAAACAGTGGCAAACACTTCGAACCATTAGAAAAATATGAGAGAAATGGACAATGGGATGTTCAAAGAAAAACGATCATCATGAACTACATGATTTAAACAAAACCTACAAGCAATGACCCAAAAATAAAGTACTTGAGGCCAAACAAACGCATAGATCGTCATACACAAAGAGATAAAAAATAATGAAAATCTCAAACATAACTTACTAATTAATGAAAGGAACAGAGAAAAGGAATCCTCTAATTTGGACTTCTTCTAAGTTTATTGTTGGTATACCGATAATATCGGATTTAACACTTGAGAAATTCTATGGAAAGAGAGGAACAACAATTCCCACACATCAAATCTATTGGAGTTTATTTTTGAAAAATTCCTTATTTTCATTTATTTTCCCCTTTTTCACTCCCAATCTCTTTTTAATTTACCCATTTTTGTGCTCATTCATTTTTCACTCTTTTATTTATTTTTCTTAAATTAGTTTTCTTCTCTTTTGTTTTGTTTTTCCAAATTTGTTAATATTGATATTAATATATTACATATATTAACTATATTGTATATAAAATAACTATATAACATATTAATGCATTATATATATATATATATATA
>LPNX010233355.1:35754-63560 GCA_001517045.1 Pseudotsuga menziesii
ACACTTGGTAAATTATATTATATATAATAATTAAATTATATATAATAATATATGTATACAGGCTCAATTATCTGTTGTTTGTTTTTTCAACTATAATTTACAAACAATGTAATAAGATTTCAGTTTCTTCCCTTCATATTATCCAAACCATTGAATATTGCTATTACAATTATCTATCTGAACTGGCTACTCTATGGCTTGTTGAAATTGGAAATTTTTTTTATATTTGTGATGTTCTGATGATGATATATTGCAAATGCATTTATTTTTTGTTGTTATGATGATGATGTATTGCAAACGTTAATGCAGACAATTTTGAAATTTTGAAAAGGATTTTGAGCAAGATATTGATGGAAGACCGTATATTATCCTTATGATGGCAAGTAGAGAAAATTCATTTAGTAATATCTCTCTTCATTTAGAATAGAAATAACTGAGAGACGTAGAAATTGTATATATTTATTGCACCTAGAAATATCAAATATGGTGTTTTATTTCTTGTAATATATATATATATATATATATATATAAGCAACTGAAGCTAGTAAAATAGGAGAAACTTATATTCATAAACTAGGAGAAACTTGTATTCATAAAATACGAGAAACATATATACATTACTTCTTAGAGGCTTGGCTTAGATAATGTTCAAGATCCCCTAATTTTTTCTTTTGTTCCAAAAATTCCTTGTCTTCCTGTACAACATCAGGCTTTGCTCCTCCCCAATCACATATGTGTCACATACTTCCTTAGCTCCATGAACATTCTCCGATACACTAACTGTAGCAAAGGACTCATATCTAAGATGATTTTGACCACAGAAAATCCCATCCAAAACTTTGTTGGGATGCTTTTCTTTGCACATTTTAACATAACATATCGCCATAACAGGTAGCTACATCAAACAAGACTTAACAGTCCATAAAAATAAAATGGAGAAAGTCGAAATGAAATAAAAAATGATTAAAAAAAAAAGAAAAATTGGTCTCTGCTCTCACGAAACTAAATCAGTGTTTAAACAACATTACAGTCCCGTCCTCCTAGTCCCAGGTTCAAAAGTAAATTTCAAAGTTTAAATAAAAACAAAATAAGCCTAACTGCTTATTTAGTTCATTTAAAAGAAATGTCCAGTTCCACGTAAGTGCTGAAACCCTATCTACATCTAGATGGTAGTTCCTCAAAATGGAAATCCAGATTTTTAGTTGGAAGGTCAATTTGGAGAGGTCCCCTCCAGAACCCTAACCTCCCTGCTTACCTGTGACCACCGAGTTTGAATGGAATTGCATGTAGAATTTCATCCCCAGGTGCGTTGAGCAGGGAAGAGCGCCAACCCATGAAACACATCAACAAAATCGTGGTCAGGTAAGCTAGCAGTGAATAGATGATATCCAAAATTTTTTTTTGAATCCTCTATGAGTAGTGACCGAGTTCTTACCCTGCCTCCTTGGTAGAATAGATTGGCGGGTCGACCTCCATCTGGGGTACCTTTGCCTTCCCTTTTCATGGAAATTTTCAAACACCACCAGGAGTTTTCCTTCAATGGGCGGCGGTACCACGGAAGCACTGCTCTCCTGGGCTAGGGTTAGCAGCTGGATACCCTGCTTTCAATTTCCTCGCAGTTCCTGAATGCAAAAGTAAAAAAAAATGGGACATAGTTTGGTTCACCAGCCTAGGTATGTAAAACCCGAGCAGAACCATTTCAGATTATGGTAAGACCCTCGACCTTACCTTCGGCTTAAACCCTTGTATCAGCAGTTGAAGTCTCAGATAGGGAAGGGGGAGGCCCTCTATAGTTTGCGCCCATCTTATGCATCAGAATCCTAAAGGCAAAAGAATACAGAACTCATAAGCAGAAAATAAATCCCTAGGTAAGTTAAGAGTAGCATCGCAGGGAACTGAAAAAAGAAAAAGGGAACAGAGGCACAACAATGGTCTAGAAACCACTTTACCCTTTGCTTTTAGGAGTCTCCATCTAACCCTGGTGGACTTGTTGTTTTGACCAGAGGGTAGGATTTTCAGAATTCGTCCCCCGTGAAGTTTAGACACTATCGATTTCCTTTCGGCTCTTGGCTTCCAGAGCCTAGAAACCCGACCCAGCAACCAGAGTGTTCTCTACCAGGGTGGTACCTTCATCGATTCCTCAAGCCAGGTTTCAGGGTATAGGAGCCAGAAAAAACCCTTCCTCTTCAAACCAGGAGTCCGAGTTCCCCAGGTCGATTGTGTCGCTAGGACGAAAGTAAAAGCATAAATTTTTTTATTTAGTTTTATTTATTTACTTTATAAATTCACATAAAAAATATTTATTTTTATTTTTATGTAACATTACACATTTTCTCCATATTAAATTATATATAAACATCTAGATAGTCTTGTGCAATAAATAACCTAAGAAATTTTATTATATAAAAGTCAAAAGTATAAATAAAAATTTTTAAATTTGTTTTTATTATGTTATGACAAAAGGTTGAAAATATGTGATCACTCTATCATATTCTTTTAGACAATCGTCACAAATTCTATATAAAAACTGGAATAAATTCTATACAAATATCTTGCACTTGGGTGAAAAGAATGCAACAGATATCACTATAATCTATAATCTATCATTTATCTAAAAAAAATTAGTAAAATATATATTTACTAAAATATAGTGATGTTAGTAAAATTTTCTAAATACATTGTCTTTAATATTTGTATAAATACACGGTCTTTAATATGTGTATAATTTGAATGACTTTACCTGTTAAAATTTTATTTTAAAAAGTAATAGGTTGAAATTAAAGACTTTTCTTTTAAAAAAAGTTATACGTTCAAATCAAGGTGTGAGAAGTTGCAGGTTGAAGACCTTATAAGATATCTTAGAGTCAGTCTTAGGCTATGTGAGATCTATGATATTTCTATCATCGATAGATATTTTGTTCCTCGTTTCTTCATTCTGCCGTTTGATTAATTGGAAGAATGGGCAGTTTGATGATGGTCATTGCTGATTTTGCATTTGCCGGCATCACTCTGCTCCTAATATTTCTCTACGTTAAATGGATATCTTTCCATAAGGGTGGTTGCTTGCCTCCAGGCCCTTTCGCCTGGCCAATTATTGGGCACATCCATCTGCTGGAAGTGAATCGACCTCTTCATATAACGCTTTGTGATCTCGCTCGGCGCTATGGCCAGATCATGCTCCTCAGACTCAGCTCTCGCAGGATCTTGGTAGTAAGTTCCTCAGAGTTAGCGAGGGAGTGTCTCACTACCCATGATATGAACTTCACCTCCAGGCCACGGTCCGCGGCAGCTGAGAATTTGGGCTACGATTGTACGATGCTCGGCTTAGATGTATATGACCACCCGTGTCGAGACATTCAGAGGATTTGCACATCGCAGCTTCTATCTCCTTCCAGGGTGGAGTCGTCTTAACATATTCGCAGGGAGGAGGTGTCCAAGTTGGTGCGTGGCCTGTTCCAGAGCTGTACCGGGCAGATCGGAAATAAAGACCACGCTTCGGCTATTGTAGACGTGAGATCGACGATGGTTGATCTCATATTTGATATTATCTTATGATTAATCCTACCTGACAGAAGCTACACGGGCAGCGCCAGAGAGGTCGAAGAGTTTAAGGAGATGATCAATACCCATTTGGAGCTGGTGGGGGCATTTTATGTGAGGGATTATATTCCATTACTTGGATGGCTCCATCTCCAGGTCGACGAAATGGCAATGAAAAAGTTCAACAGGCGGAGGGATGAGATTCTGCAGAGGCTCATAGATAAGTGTCGTCTTTGTATGAAGACAGAAAATGCTGAGAATCTGATAGATGTGCTCATCAATTATGTAGATAAAGCCCACGATGACGATACCATAGTCAAGGCCACCTTTTTCGTATGTGTTTCCTTTCTTTTAAATATGAGAATGTGATATAATTAGCAACCATGTCATGTGTTACATTCTGTGATATTAGCAACAATGTAATTGTGATCATGTCTCTTGTTTTGCTTTGCAGAGCTTGATAACAGCAGGAACGGATACGTCAGCCAATACAACGGAATGGGCAATCGCATCGTTGTTGCAATGCCCAAAAGCGCTGAAGAGGGCACACGAAGAGCTGGACGTCGTAGTTGGAAGAGAGCGCGTGTCTGAAAAAAACCAGAACAGCTGGCTCCGATGGTAACACTTGCTATAACAAATGGAAATGGGATATAATTTTTATTTTTTTAATTTTATTATTATGATGTCATGTTGCCACATGTCAACTCAAATCCAGATACCAAATTCCAAAGTTGACATCATCTTCTATCCACCAATAAGTTGTTTACAAAATAGTTTTTTAACAAAATTAAAAAAAAATATTTTACAAATCCCTAAGCTATACTTTACAAAACAGATTTTAATTTTTTTGATAGAGAGCAACTAATACAAAGTCAAAAGAGTTTGAATTGCGATCGATTACAATATACCTGCTGAGGCAGGTATAATAACATAGAATTTTAAACTTCATAATGTATATATGGCCTTGCGATAATTACAAAAAATATTAATAAAATAATAAAAATTAATGTGTCTAACACTTTTAGGACCTTATACCAAACCTTGAAGTTAATAATACATATGATTTGTATTTATAAAAATTATGTATTATCTAATAATCTCATTCTATCCATTTATTTTGATAAGGTCATCATTGTATAATATTTGATCCATGAGATTATTTCAAATGCTTATACATTGTTGATTATATATGCTAGAATAGATCCAACACCATGATATATAGTATGCTTGTATTGTTTACTTGTTGTTGAGAAAGTAATTTATCAATCCAAGCTAAAGTTGGAAAGCTGAACGGGGATCTACTTCAACCGTCCGGAATAAGGTACGAGGTCTGATCCTTTAGTGTTAGACATTTAATTTCTATTGCATATTGGAAACTATTGATTTCTGGAGTCAAGCTGTCTGTTGTGGTACCCCAAGCCATAGGAATTTATCTCCGTAACAGAATTGGTGACTCCACTGGGGAGTTCCTAGTAGTTGTCCTTTGGGGGTTGTTCTATCGGCATTCAATGAATTTGAATTGCTCTTTCTCTTTTGTTTCTGTGTCGGGTCTGATTAGTGTGAATTTGGTCTCAACTTGTCTGTTTGCCTTGATTTTATGCACCTTTCTTCCTGTACACGAGTTTTTAACTCATAGTCGTGTATACACGCGGGTTTCTCTACAATTTCCATGTATACACATGGGTTTAATGCGAACAATTACGTATGCCCTTAGTTTTTCATTTTAGGGGAAGTTAAATGGTTGTTGGGTGAAGTTTGATGATTGCTGAGTCTCCTTTGGCATTGCCTAAGTCTGTTTATGCCTTTGTTTCTGACCAGAGAAGTTTTTTTTAGGCTAATTTTTTTTTTAAGAAGGTTCTTGTCATGGCATTATTGATTTTTTGTTTGGAATTAGTGCATTAGAGTTCTTTTACCTTAGTAATTTGCTTGAGTGTTGTTTGAGTGTGCTTGCAGAGTCTAGGGAGTCTCAAGCCTCTCCTAGGAAAGACATACCTGCTTCATTCGGGAGCTCACTTATCCTACCCTTGATTACTTGCATTTGGCTTTAGATTTTATTAGTGATTGCTCTGTGCACGATAGATTTCCTAAATAGAGAGTATTTTCTATTTTTTGAGTCATTGTGGATTCAGGTGCGGCTCCTCACCGTTCTCATCGTTTAGCAGGACTTTCGCCTTCTACTTCTCCTCCTCCTTTGGGAGAGAGACCTAGACAGTCCAGGAGAACTACTTCGCACATTGATTCACACACCATGGGAGACCATATAGAGGATATCCCTGAACCACCTTCTCCCATTCGTGTAGACGATGGGGAGTTTACTCCTACCTACGATCCTTCACCTGACTTAGCTAAGTTAGGTCCTATGATTTCTGAGAGAGGAACCTTTCATGATAGACCTACTCACTCTAGGGTTGATTCCCCATTGAGGCATTACTAGTATGGAATGTCGGAGGATGTCGAGACTCATTTTGAACCTGCAAGCACTAGCTATGGTAGTTATGCTATGTTTGGTTTTACTACACATGATTTGGCATTTCATGTCGAATCTGACTTCGAGCCTAACACTATGCCTGGGGGCACTCTCATTCCTTACCATGCGGAGAGGTTTGGGAGCACTAGTCACATTGCACCTTCCATCCCGATGGTGGAAGTTACATCACATATTTCTCCTAGGTCTAGGGTTAGTAACCCTATTAGGATACCAGACCCGAGACGAGTGACTATAGGGAATAGTACGTACATTATTACTCAGGTCCCTCCGTCCTCTGTCCCTACTTCTTCAAATGTTTACCCTCCACCTTATTCACGTGGTCCTTCGGGCCGAAACGTTGCTACGAGTCATGTCCGTACTGCGGTTAATAGACCTATTGTGTCTCAGCTTCATGTACCACCCGTTGTTTCGGGAGGTCATGCTCATACTTCTAGAGGTCACATTCCTACTTCCGGAATGTATATTACTACTTACAGAACATATGTTCCTACTTACGGAGTGTCTCATGGAACATCTCATGCGATGACTTATGGGCCCTATTACGGGACGCAGTATGGACAGGGTTCTTCACCTTATGGGGGTGGGTATCCAAAACTTGCTTACTCTCCTAATTATGGCTTCGTAGCTCCTAATAGTCAAGGTCCACCACACTATGGTGCTTCCATGCCACCCTATACGGGTCATACAGGAAGAGGGCACTATGGCCAAGGCCATGGTGGTAATCAGACCTATATGAATCAGACCTATCAGGGAGCGGTCCATTGACCTCATCATCCTAGGCTCCCTTTCCTCACGATGCCGAATATTCCTGACTTGTCGAGATTAACGAACGATTCTGTAGCTCATGACCCGACTTGGCCGAATGTCCCTACTAAGCTTCCCTCGGACATACCTAAATTCGAGGGCAAACCGAGAGAGGATCCGAGCAAACACGTTACGACCTTTCACCTATGGTGCTCTTCGAATTTCTTACATCAGGATTCCATATGTTTACGGCTATTTCAACGCACCCTTACAGGGCCTGCTGCAAAATGGTATATAGAGTTACCTAGGGGAGCATTCACTTTGTTCGACGACCTTGCAATGAATTTTCTTAACCACTTCCAGCTACCAGTGCGTTATGATGTTGGTACTGAACTCTTGTCGACATTTCAGCAAGATAAAGCCACACATATCTCAGATCATATTCAAGAGTGGCGTAGACGGAAGAGGTTAATTAAAGCCTTTATACTGTCGGAGTTCCTCCTCGAATGGTTCCTCAAGTTGTTATTGCCATATATAGCGAAGGATGTTTCTACATCCAGAGTGTAGAATGAGAAACAAGTGATTTTTAGGGCACAGGAACTGGACTTGATTTATGCTCAGTTCAGTTTGTTATATGATATTATTCCCAATGCTCCACGTTCTAGTTTCGATCCCAAATTCAAACCTGGACCACATGCCGATGGCATTGTGGGTTGTGTAAGTTCGAAACATGTGGATTCGGTTGCAAAACAAGTCAATAAATTGTCAATCAACCAATATACTTCGGGACAAGCTACGGCTTCGTCTCAACCTGCCCAAATGGCAAGTGTACTTTCAGTGCAATCGTCAGACCAGAAGGGTAACCAGCAGCCCGGACAGAATAGAAAAAAGGGTAAAAATAATCGTAAGGGTGGGAATAAGAATGAGAATGCTAATAGTAATGACAAGAACGGTCGTAATGCTAGGGGGGACAAGCAAACTAAATGTAAGGTTAAGTTCCCTTGCAAGTTATGTAAGGATGATCACCTCACTTACTTGTATCCTTGTATTGGGGAAGCCTAGAGGTTCTTGGCACAGGGCCCAGCTATGCTAACTAACCCTTTACCTCAAAATATTAACTCGAGGTCCCATGACTAGTCTGGTGGTGATCAAGATCCGCCTGAGGGTAGTGTTCATGGTTGCATTAACAGGGTACGTGCTACGAAAGTTGTGACCCGTGCGAAATATTATGGTTCGTCACAACCCAGCCCAGGCAAAGAGCCTGATCCACCAGGGTCCCCTTTGCATATTGAGAAACCTATGGATAAACCTGAAACTGCACCTCACATTCCTAAGGGAGTCCTTAAGCATTCGGGGCACAATCCAAATTCTCGAGCTACCCAGAACTGTTCAGTTGTCGAGGATTTGGGCCATACTCCTTGTGCGATGTCTGCATTGCAAGTGCTTCAAAGTTGTCCTTCGTAAAGGAAGGCATTGCTTTCTTCCCTTGGTGTGAATGATGATGATTCTTCCTCCGTGATTAAATTTGAAACTGCAATACTTCAGCCTCACTTGCCTTATTATGTGTCTCTTTTGATTCACGTAGAATGTCTTAATATGACCGTCAAGCGCATTGTGATTGATGAAGGCGCTGCCACTTCTGTGATGTCTTTATCGTGTTGGAAGGGTCTAGGTTCCCCTAAGCTGTCTAAATCAGCGACCATGTTAACTGCGTTCGATGGGAGATTGTTTAGGCCGCACGACATCCTTCCTTCCCTTAAAGTTCGTTTCGAAGGGAAGATCGTTGCGATAGAGGTCGAGGTGGTTGATGTGCCCCTCGAATACAATCTCTTGCTGGGTAGAAATTAGATGTACAGTATGCAAGCTGTTGCTTGATCAAACGACATTCAAGAATCCATCTGTTACTGCATCTTCGAGAGCTTCGATCCCGATCGTTGAACACTCTCAGCCGACAACTAGGAGTGTTGGTGTAGGCATGTATCCATCCCTCATGGGAAGCTTTAGTTGTCCTGCACCGATCCTTATGATAGGATCTAGTTCCGGTGAGGCTTCGACATCTACGAGATCGGTGTTGTTTTGCACAAGTCATATGGAAGATCCTTGGATCCTTCCTACACCGAGTACTCCGAGTTAGCCCATTGTGATGGACGTGCCGTTGCCTGCAACTATGATAGCTTATCAAGCTAATCTCAACTATGTTGCAGAGACTAGTCCTTCCTCTTCGCGGACGGAGGAGGAGGACCCTTATGTGCTGCTGGCATGGGCAGTATAGTCTTCTCACGCGCACGACTGCCTTGATACAGTTTTCCCTTCAGATGAAGCGATTATTGAGGCTATGTCGGGAGTTGAGCCACCATGGGAGGAACTCCATCATAGATCATACTTTCTTCCTGAGCTTGACCGCTTGGAGCGTGAGGATTTTAGGGCGGTTCTTAGTGAGAGAGTTGGTAGTCCTATTGTTCCATTAAGCTCTCCTAGTCAGATGGTTGATGGAAACATGGCTAACATATCTTCAATGATTCCTATCAACATCTCTTGTGATCCTGGCAGAGTAGAGAATGTCTATATTGGGGCGGAATGTTCCCATGTTGAGATTCTTGAATAGACTGAGCTATTTAAATAATTCCGTGATATATTTGCTTGGTCTTACGACAAAATTCCAAGTATCGAACCTCGTATTGTCGAGCACAAGATTAAGACTTACCCCAATGCTAAGCCTATTCGACAACGCTTGCGAGTGGTGAATCCTAGGAAAGCACCCACGATTAAGGCAGAGATAGAGAAGCTGTTGAAAGCTGATTTCATCTATCTCGTTCCCTTGACGGAGTGGGTTTCAAACCCCGTTCTGATGGATAAGAAGCAGGGAGCGATCCGCATATGTACTGATTTTCGCAATTTGAGTCGTGCCTATCCTAAGGACAATTTCCCCACACCATTTATTGATCAGATTTTGGATGAGTGTGCAGGTAACGAGGTTTTTTCCTTCACAGATGGATTTTCTGGATATAATCAGATACAGATTAAACCTGAGGACCCCCATAAGACTGCATTTATTTGTCCTTGGGGAACTTTTGCATATCGAAAAATGCCTTTCGGCCTTAAAAACGCTGGAGCTACATTTCAGTGGGCGATGACCTTGATCTTCCATGATCTCAAGTCAATTATCGAAGTATTTTTGGATGACCTTGCTGCTCATTCTCGTATGAGAATGCGTCATCCCTATCACTTGAGATTGGTATTCGAAAGATGCTGACACTATTTGGTTAGATTAAATCCTCATAAGTGCATATTTTGTGTGAAGTCAGGTCATTTGTTAGGATTCATCATTTCTAAAGAGGGTATAAGAGTCGACCCTTTGAAGGTTGAGGCAATACTTCAGTTGTCTCCCCCGAAGAATATTCGTCATATTCAATGTTTGCAAGGCATGGCAAACTTCTTACGAAGATTTGTTGTCAACTTTGCCAATTTGACTAGAGGCTTCATGCGTCTATTGAAGAAGGACACCTCTTTTTGTTGGGATGAGCGAGCCCAGGAGTCCTTTGATGCACTCAAGTGAGCCCTAGCATCGGCCCCGGTGATTAGTCCCCCAGACTATAGCCGTGATTTCCTACTTTATGTGGCCGCGTCCATGAAAACGATTGGTATGGTTTTGCTTCAAGAGGATGAGGAGCTCCAAGAGCATGTCATATACTATCTAAGCCGAAACCTTATTGACACAGAGATTCATTATTCTCATGTTGAGAAGCTTGCTTTAGCTACTGTACATGTGGTTCAGTGATTGAGACATTATATTCTCTTTCGCTAGACCTTGGTTGTAGCCCATGTCAATCCGTTTCAATTCGCCCTCACTTGAAGGATGATTGGGGGAAAATATAATAAATGGATTGTCATTCTGCAAGAATTTGATCTCGAGTTTGTTTTGGCAAAATCGAAGAAGTCTTTAATTTTTGCAGAGCTTACATTGGATTTCCCGAGCGAGGCCGAGGAGTTGGTTTGTGAAGATACGTTTGTTGATGAACACATCTTCTTAATCTCAAATTTAGACCCATGGTATGGGGATATCATAATATATTTACAAACATTGAAGACCCCTACTCACCTCTTGCGAGATGAACGGCGACGATTACGTCACGTCTCTAAGAACTACCTCATAGTGGATAACACTTTGTACCGCCGTGGGGTGGATTCCATTTTATGACGTTGTTTAACTCATGAAGATGCTGCGGTAGTGTTGAATGATTACCACGGAGGGGCTTGTGGTGGTCATTTATTTGGGCTTTCTATAGCTCAAAAGATATTAAGAGCGGGTTATTTCTGGCCGTTGATCTTTAAGGATTGTGTTGATGCGGTCAAGAAGTGCCACCCTTGCCAGGTGTTCGCATGTAATATGCGCTTGAAACCTGCCCCATTACATCCCATTATCACCGTCGGTCCCTTCACTAAGTGGGGGCTCGATTTTATGGATTGCAACCCAGCTTCGGCTGGGGGGCATCATCATATTAAAGTGGCTATTGATTACTTCATGAAATGGGTTGAGGCTATGCCTACAGTTAAATCCAACTATGAGACAGCCACCCACTTCGTATTCAACCAAATTATTACTCGGTTCGGGATTCCGAAAGAGCTTGTCATTGACCATGGCTCACACTTTCAGAACCGTATGATGGAAGAGTTGGCATCAAAATTAGGGTATAAGCAAGATCATTCCTCTTCTTACTACCCTCAAGTGAATGGACAGGTAGAAGCAGCGAATAAATCACTCAAATCCATTCTCCAATGAACCATCGCACAAAGCAAGAATAATTGGCACATCATGTTATATCCTGCTTTGTGGGCCTATCGAACCACTGTTAAGACTGCCACTGTTTTTTCTCCATATCAACTTGTACATGGAGTGGATTTGATATTGCTAGTTGAATGCAAGATTCCTTCTTTAAAGCTAGCTATAGAACTCTTACCAGACACTTCACCATTGGAGGAGCGTTTGGTCCACTTTGAGCAACTTGATGAGCAGCGTCAGGATGCCTTGGTGGCTCTAGAAGTCAATAAACGTCGCGTAAAGGTCCAATTGATAAGTCTGTCTGTCCAAGGAGGTTTAGTGAGGGATATTTGGTCCTTTTGTGGGATCAACCGAAAGAACCCTTGGGGGCAGGAAAATTTAATCCTATGTGGCGGGGTCCTTACGTGGTCAAACGTGTGTTAGAGAAGGGTGCTTATGAGTTAGTGGATTACGAAGGAACGGCCTTGTTGGAGCCTAAAAATGGGCTCTATCTCAAGAAGTACTATGCATGATTTTCAACCAAGGCTGGTTATTGTATATTAGTGTACAATTTTACATAGTTAGATATTTTTCTTATCGTGATCGGGTTTGTGATTAGTTTCCGTTTCTTTTGGCAGATGTCAATGGAATCTTCCACCTACATAGGATTCATGGATGGTGCAAGCCATCACACTCAACACTCAGCCTCTGCTGCTTGGGTGATTTATACTCCTATGGGTCAGGTACATTCTTCAGGAGGCATATGTATGCGACCATCTTCCAACAATGTTGCTGAATATAATGCCATTATTGAGCTTTTACGGGATGCCATTTCACATGGTGTTCTCTCTCTTGAGGTACATCTTGATTTGGAGTTAGCAGTGTCATAGCTGAATGGTTTGTACCATGTTAGAGATCCGACGTTATTGAGAAGATTCTTATGTGTGAGATTATTAGAATGACAATTTGACAATATAACATATATACACATTCCAAGAATTAATAATCAAGTTGCTAACTCATATGCTAACTACGTGTTAGATTAGAATTTGTTTCATTCACAGTAAATTCATCACAAACACAATTTTTACACATGTAAATAAATAAACCGATCACCATAAAACTTTTTATATAAACATTCAAAATGTGATAGTACATAGTGTCATGATACAAAATTGGGGCTCTCGAGCCACCAACATATAATACATGGTAATACAAAATTTATAGACTCCCAAGTATCTAATCCTATGGAGGAGGAGGAGGGTTGTGATCATGGAAGGTCACTACGGCTCTAGCTAGCCATCGAAATAATCGCACCCATGCGCATGGTACACCCACCACCTACTGCTGCATAGCCTCAGGAAAGTCCTCGACTTGCGCCATGGGAGCCCTGTGTGTCAGTCTCACAAAATTGGTATGAATGCTCTGGAGCATCCGCTCTGCATCCACACCTGTGATATCATCTCCTCTTCCCCTCTGTCTGTGACAAGGGAAGCCTTCTGGCCGCCGTGGTCCCACATCTGCACACAAATGGTAGATGTCATTATGTATTGTCATGCAAAAATATGTTTTTTGATTCCATATAATCAGAAAACACAAAAAAAATTAAATAACTCAAAAAATTAAAAAAGAGAGGGTCGAGATTTGTTACCTATATCGCCATATGTTGATCCTGGTGGTAGCGACATGTTCGGGTCCCCCCGAAAATCTATCCCCGCATAGGGGTAGTCATCGATGGAAACTATCTGTCATCGCCACCATGGAAAGAACTCATCTAGATAGGGGTTGGCCACCCTACCACCCCCCAGTCTGCGCATCGCATCTGCCAAACGCAGTTGGGCCGGATCTCAAACCCTGTGAAGAGGAACGCCCACTCTGGGGCTCAATCCTGGAACATACTCGAAGAAAAATGTGCTCAATATACTGCTGAACCCAAAGTTGCACACTTTGCCTGCCTTACACTCACTGAGCTGATGTTTCATGTTGCTCAGTAGTGTAGTGCTCCAGTCATAAATCGTGGGTTTCATGCACTCCACTGCATAGAACATCAGAGGCCGTGAGGCCTGGTGGAGTGATGCCAAGCCTGTGATCCTGCCCAATGTCAATAGTATGGCCTTTAGGCCTAGCAACTGTATAGCGTTGGTAGGGACTTGACTCCCCACCTTCTCTATGTCTGGATAGCAGTACACCGCAATGTACTCATCGATAGTCAGGCCATCTCTTGGCCCACTACGAGAACAAAGGTTCACCACTTCCCCTCGTCTAGAAATCCCAGTAATGAAGTATATGTCCTCCACCTCTATAGTGAGGGACATCCCATCTATCTGGAAGGACTCCGAGTCTGGATCCTAGTAATCCACCAGCATCTGTAATAGTCTTGGTTTGGCCCTCAAACCACCAAGACACCAAAACTTGTAGAGTCCACATGCACGTAGAGCTTGTTGAGCCATTAGATCGACCCTTATTGCTTCCTCTACTTCACCATGTTCACGCTCTCTCCACTCTAGGACCATCCTGCACAAGAAATTGCAAATTTTCCCATTAGATTATTGAAAAAAACTTATGCGTGGCCTCATACGCGACTGCTTTCAAAACAGCCGCGTATGTACGCTGGTTTGGGGGCATTTTCCACGTATATCCAGGCCTATATGCTAAAAAACCCTCAATTTTCGTGTGGGCCGCAGCGCTCATTTTAGTTTGGCCTATAAAGCTTAATTGACCATGGAATTTGAAAAAAATTGCATCAAAATGGAAGAGAAGAGCATGGATTAATACCTGGAAGAAACGGTAGTGGATTCCGCCGGCTGGATCCCCTGGAATTCGTTGTGGAAAATCTAAGCTCAAATGGGTAAAAGTTTCAAATGTTTTATAATGTTTTGAATTGTTTACTATTTATAGAAAATTTTCAAATATTTGAAAATTTTTACCCTTTTTCCTATAGTTTCGACATTTTCTAACCATTTTGGACCGTTTTTTACATAATTCATGATGTAGAGGCCCTTTTTCAGTGCCGTTTCAGCCGTTGGATTGACCCATTCGTACCAATCTTAGGTATCATGTCTAAACTGGCATATAGGTTAGGTTTAATCATCGTTTGCATTTTGCATGACCTTATGACCATTTCATCATAACCTTAGGTACGAACCCAATCTATTGTGTCACGAAAACTTCTTGTTGCTTTAGAAGTGGCATGATATGAGTGGCAGAGCTTCACCTTACATGGGTACCCTAGTTAGCGCCTTATTTGCATTTGGTTCCCATGCTGACGTTTTCTCCTTTAGGGTGTGGGAATTCGTTGTATAGTACTGCCATGACATTTTGCAAGAGCCTCATACTCCTCTTGATATTTTGCTGGCCTATTTCCCTCAGGACTCCCTCATGTCAAGTTGTGAATGCATTATCATGAGCTTTGCCTGCCTTATTGAGCTTTATGCTGGCTCCCCTGACATTGCGTTTCAGCCATATAGCCCAAGCTTGTCTCATGTCTAGCCATGCAGAGCCATTTTTTATATCCTTTGCAGCTTATTTCCCTTTTTATTGGGAGGGGATTTTCCCTCGAGTGTTGATATCCTACACATGTATCCTTGCATTAAGCATAGGTATGTTCCACTGCTTGGAACTAGTTTTTTTGCCCTTATGACACTCATCTCCTCCTAGTTTGTAACTATAAAGCAATTTTATTCTTTTTCAAGCTTTTTAAATAATTGAAAAAGTCCAAAAAAAAAATCAAAAAACCAAAAAGCCGGATAAGGAAAGATGTTATCTTTGGCAGCTGTCGAGTCGTGTCGCCTTCGAATAGAGCACTGTATATCACATCCATTGGTTGGGTTATAGTTTGACTTGAGGAGCTATACTCATTTATCTAAGTTTATTTCCATCGACTGGTTAAGCTTCCAGTCCCTATGGAGCCTCTGTCGATGCCTCCTGTGTCGCAGAGATGTCCTAGTTTGTATATCGAGTCTATGCTTCCTCTATTTAGTCACCATACGTCGTTATGCTCTTGTTCGAAGGAAGTTGAAGCCTAAGTCGGCCATTCCTGGTACAGTTACTAGTTCGTGCACCTTATGATCGAGTTCTTCCACATTATATAGTTTTGCTGAGTACCTTGTGTTGGATGATGGGGAATGCCTTAATGCACTCCTTCCAGCAGATTTCATCCCATTGACTTTAGATCATTTATTCTGGGATTGGAATCTAGAGTCAGTTTGAGTGCCTTGAGACTTGCAGTCATCAGTGGCAGGTTCTCTTACCATCGACAGTCTTTGGGAATACATCAATGTCCCCTGATCGATGGATCCTCTCAAGTGTTCGACCTCAACACATCTATTCACACTTGTTAGTTTGCACTCTAGTACCTTGATTCGCATTTTCATTATCGGTGGGTGATCTCGCGTCTGTTAATGGTATACATCAATGACCGGTAATCAGACGATGGACTACTATGTTTGACCTCAACACCTCTATTCACATAGTAGGACACGTACTCGTAGCATTTTGTGTAGAAGACTTTCCATATTGGTGGAATCTCTTATATGCTACCTCCTTTATCGTGCCATTGTTCATGATATTTCAGCTCTCGTGACTTGATTCTAGTGTATGTCAGACATTTCCAGTCGTTATGGAGATCTTGATCTTTTATATATCTTCAGCCATTATGGATATCATGGTCCTTTGTATATTTTCATCATGGAGATTCTGATCTATGTATATTGTATGTGGCGATGACCACTTATGTGATATCTTGTATCATGCCTATTCATGGCCATTGTACGCTTATGTATCCAGGATTGTTATATGTATTTGCAGTTATGTGTAGAGTTGTATCATGTTACTATGTTGATTGGGTGGCTGGTGAGTCCATTTGGTATCCTTCATCACTCCACTTCTGGGATGGACTTATAATGTATTTCGGCCATCGTATGACCCCTCTGACCTCACACATTAGGGGGCATCTATTATAGCTGATTTTACCACTCTAGGTGAATCACACTTTGTATGGCCTTCCCTTGTCCCGCTGCAGACTCCTTAGACCCCTTGGACCATTTTTTGTCCTTTGATGTTTCCTTGATCATCTCTAAAAACATGTGAAAAATGATACACGCAACTTTTAAACCTATAAGCGCGTATATACACGGGTTTGACCACTAAAACCGCGTACATTGGGATGTGTACAAAATCCAAAACCTTTTGGAGTTTTCATTGACATGGATCCAACTCACTCGACTCCTAGCCTTCCCTATGCCTTGAGATCGCTCGGATTCGACCTTTCGTTACCCCTTTGAAAATCTATATAAGGAACTCTATGGTACATTGAAGGGAGATGAGAGAATTGAGAGCAAAGAAACTATAGTCCATTGTTGCTGAAACTTATGCTTGAGTCTGCATCCCTTTGTCCCTTGGAGCACTTTTGTGTTCTTCCCAAGCTTGCCTTTTGCTTGTGAGCTTGCTATCGAGAGATGGAGGATTGAGGTGGTGGAGGCCCAAGTGGGGGATTCACTTTCTCTGGTTTGCAGACGTGCCATCAGAGGTTGTATCTATTGTAATCTCTAATTTATATTAATAGAAATATTTTTTCTTGTCCATTAATGTGTGTTTGAATGAATATTTTATCCATGGGATTATTTCAAATGCTTATACATTGTTGATTATATATGCTAGAATAGATCTAAAACCATGATATATAGTATGATTGTATTGTTTACTTGTTGTTGTTGGAGACATTTACCTTCATACTCACTCCTTCGGTCAAATTGGCCTAGTTAAACCACTATCCTAAGTTTAATTGACATTAGTGGAGCATTAATTACCATAATCCCAGTCACTCCCTCTCCTACCTACATTCAAGGAGGCTAACTTAGCCTTTCCTACAGTCAAGGAGGCTAACTGGAGCACTCCAGGGGTGATCTGTGTGACATTCATGCACCTAATTGCTAACTGGGGGTTACTTTCAGTTCAACAAATTAATTACAGTCAGTTAAGGCGCCTCCATGCATTAAATATATTATTTAATCATTATTTATTGATTATTTTATTATTATTTAATGAACTGGAGCTAACAAGGCGCCTTCACCAACTTCTGATGGTCAGTTCAGCTTCAGTTAACCTCATCAGGGTTTATTGGAGTCATGCAGTACTGGCACTTGATGATTGGATTGCTATGACATGTGTTTGATCTCCTTCAGTTGAGATTAAGTCATTTATTACACTCCAACTTCAGTTAAGGGTTTGGTGAGTCAATTAGGGTTTTGGTCAAGTGGTTAACTGAGTGAGATTGCATGGCAAAGAGTCAGTTAAGCTATACTCACTCATTGAATTTGAATTGTCCTCTTAGGTATTTGAATTCTTCATTGAGTTAAGCCATTGATCATGCATGGTATTGTAATCCTTTATTGTTTATATAATATACAGAGAGGAAACCTATTTGGTATTCCAGTTATTTCCAATTTATGAGTATTTGTTAATTATTCTTTGATGATTTTGATTCCTAGTTCCTAGATCATGTGCAAGAATTAATAGTTGTTGAGGAAGTAATTTATCAATCCAAGCTAAAGTTGGAAAGCTCAACAAGGATCTAATTCAACCGTCCGAAATAAGGTACAAGGTCTGATCCTTTAGTGTTAGACATTTAATTTCTATTGCATATTGGAAAAGATTGATTTCTAGAGTCAAGCTGTCTGTTGTGGTACCCCAAGCCATAGGAATTTCTCTCCGTAAAAGGCATGATGAAGGGCATTCTAGGTAGACATGATGAAGTTATTACAATGCGTCCATATGATTTTGGTAGCCTTGGTGGATGACTCATGGGTGATAGTAATGAGATGGTCAGGACGGTGTATTAGCGTGCTAGCTAGGAGGACTAAGCATGTATAGTCGAGTAGGATGTGACGATTGACGAGGTACTACTTGGAAATCTTCGGTGGATAATGGAAAGATTGGAAATGTGATGCATGGTGTGTGAACCATGCTAGCACAATAGTGTGGATGGATGCATTGAATGTATGTGGTTGGGTGGAGCTAGAATAGGACCTTTCAAGAACCATAGAAGATTGGACTAGATCGAAAATATAGTCATCATATGTTGGGAAAAGGTCAAGAGGGCCTTAGAAGACACCACTCAAACAACAAACCACCTTGTTAAACTTAGGATCACTGTGGAGGAATGTTGTGATAGTAAATCCAATCTCTTTTACTGCTTGTGGAATTTAGAAAATATTTCGACACAATTCCTATAAATAACATGTGGAATATATTATAAGAGCTTAAGGTTACTTTCGAGTTGAGAGTTGTCATGATAAGGTTGTATAATACTGCCACTGCCAAATTTAAGAGCATTGACGCATGGTCGAAATATATTAATTGTAATATTGGAATTAAGCAAGGTTTCCCTCTCTCCCCTACCCTTTTTGGCATATACGTCAATAAGCTCGAAGGTTGTTTAGAAGAAGCAAGATGCGCTAGCACAACCTTAGATGGATTAGTCTCCATTCCTCTTCTTTATGTTGATGATATTGTTCTTATTGCAATATGTCCCTTCGATATTGATAAGTAATTAAGAACTTTCAAGCATTTTTGCTTGAATATGTTATGGTTGTTAACACTGACAAAAGAAAAGTTATGATTATCAAGTAAAAAAAGGTCACCTACACTAATTTTGTATATGATAATAACAACTTGGAGGAAGTGGCTTCTTACAAATATCTCAGAATTGATATCCATCACAAGCTCAACTAGAACTATAGCAATGAGAAAAGGATTAACGAAGGATGGAAAAATTATTTTGGTCTTGAAAACAATTGTAAAACAACAAACCTTGTGATGTGGGATAAAAATAAGTTCATTTTTAAACTCTCGTCACTCCCATTATCTTGTACAATTGTGAAGTTTGGGGTTGCAGCATCTCTAGAGAATCCTAGAGAAATATTGAGCAAACATAGAATAATTTTATAACTTACAACCTCAAAATTAAAAAATCAATACGCTCTATCCTATTTTCCTAATAGAAGCATGCAAGTTCCTCCAATCGAGAGCATCACTATGACTAGGTACCTAATGTACAAGTATAGGATAAATAACATGGGAGACCAGATACTTTCTAAAATTTCTTTAGTTGAGTCAGGACCACTTGCGGCTTAAGAGAGGTTAGTACAAAGATGTCATGGCTTTGTTAAATCATTTGGGGATTGTCGAAAAATGTCACTCTACAAACTATCAATAACATTAAAAATATTATTGCATCTAAGTTTAAAAAGAAATTGTGGAATGAGAAAGAAGTAGAGGTTAAAAGAAAATTAAGGCTCTATAAGGAGGTCATTAACCGTAATATGGAAGGTCAAATGTATCTCTTTGTCTTAACTAGTTAAAAGAAGAAAATTAATATAGCCAAGATAAGAATGGACTCTCATGAGCTTCATAGTGAAACAAGGCATTGGACAATCCCTAAGACACCATGGGTGGAAAGGATTTTCTATATGCGTGAGACTATGAGGGTTGATGATGAAAGGAAATCTCTATTAGAGTGCCCTTTGTATGCCCACGTTATATCGTAGTTTCATAATCTTTGCTACAATACATACCTCCCTAACCTTCTAACATGTCAAAACTACGGTGACCTAGGACCACTTATTTCTAATCTTTTGAGCATAGGAATAAAAGTTTATAACAAATCAAATATTTATTTTGTTTTCTCTTAAAGTATAATACACTGAAGTTAGTCTGGGTGGACGTTAACCACCACCACCATCATCAAAGATATTAAGAACAATTCAAATGCATTTTTGTGTACAAATATTTAAAAAGTAAGATTGATGTGTTTTATATGTGCACATTTATGATTATGTAATTAAACCTTTTTTTTTAAATATAAAAATATAAAAATGAATGTTGATGTGATTTATATGTGCGCGTTTATGATTATGTATTTAAATAGTGATATTTTGAGTTGTGGGTTTGTTAAAATATATTTATAATAGTTTTAAATCATTTTTTTGTTAGTAAGATAGGACCTGCTATTTTAGTATATAAAAAATTTAGGGCCTTTAATTGTGTCTAGACAAAGGAGACTAGAGTAAGTTGTGGGTTTGTTAAAATATATTTATAATAGTTTTAAATCATTTTTTTGTTAGTAAGATAGGACCTGCTATTTTAGTATATAAAAAATTTAGGGCCTTTAATTGTGTCTAGACAAAGGAGACTAGAGTAAGTTGAGAGTTCAAAGTCAGAAGTTTAACCAAGATCCAACCATATTACAACCATCCAAATGAAAAAACCCACTTGGGACTCTTCCTAGAGGGATTCCAATAGCCTTAAAACTTGAAAAAAAGGAGGGACTGGCATATATCTATAAAGAAACCTTTCATTTTACCAGAAAGATAGAAGACAAAAAATACCTAAAAACCCATATATACACCCAACCTCACAGTGGAGGCATCCTCCATAGTTACCTTATTAGCACTTAGAGCTGAGTGTATAGGAGGAGGGCATAATTTGAACAAGTGTTCATTGGGGAAAAGGGATGCAACGCTCCCATCCTATTCATTATTGAGACACACTAGCCTTGCACCAGCTTGCCTTAGTCATAATTTCACACGTCGGGATTTTCCCGTCGTACCCAGTTCTCATAGCTCGATTTGGTAGCCTCGATATTCTACGTAGCTCAACCATGATGACAGTGAGGTTGAGTTAATGGGATGGTTCTCATTATAGCCATGTTGCATCCAAAGGGAGCAAGTGTTCATATGGTAGTTTACTTTTGGATATTCATAATGTTGAAGTTTGAAAGTTGCTTGTAAGATAAAAAAATTAGGTTAAATAAATAAGATAATGATGAGAAAGCTATTGAAGATAAAAATCTAAAGGGTGTATATCAAAAAAAAATTAATTTTTTTATTCTTTCTCATTTTTGAATATACACTCTTTTATTTAGGTTTTATTATTATCTTTAACTACTTTCCTTAGTCGACTTATTTATTTAAACCTTAAGAATGCCTTAAACCTTGATTGCAAAAACCACTTAATGAACAAACTGCTTATATATATATATATATAATTTCTAGCCTATATATAATGATGATACCGCCTGATGATAGATGATTCTATATGATTCACCCGATACACTACCACTAGGCCTTAGCAAAACCCATCACTATCTATGTAAACCATGGGATACACTAAATTACCATCATCAGCTTTGATTTTCTAAAAACTGATGGATTGTGATATTTTTAATTGTTTATTTTCTCATTCTTTCTCATTTTTGGTATACACCCTTTTTCAGGTTTTTATCTTGGACTACTTCTCTTCATTATCTTATTGATTTAAACTAAATGTTTTATCTGCTTGCATTTTGCATTTTGATTTTTTTTTAAAGATGGATGAAATGTGTTCCACCATTAAGAAAACATTTCTAATCAGAATATGATTAAATAATTTGTCTAACATAAAAATTTAATTAATGACTAATTATTATTGTAGAAATAATATTATTTAGCTTTATTATTTATTTACTGTTGTTTGTGCATATCATTTATTTACAATTAGACATAAAAAAACAAAAAAAACTGTTTTTTCAAAAAATAAACCTATAAAGCTTTAACATAGTTTTATGAAAACCATTTTGACAAATTATAAATAAATTTCATAGAATCTTTTTATTTTTATGGAAATTGCCACATATAAAGATGAGCCAAATTACCCTCTACGACCTTTCCCACTAAATAAATTAATTAAAAATAAACACAACTAATGAGAATAGGCATAGGTTGACATTTCGTCTTCCATAGACAAGGGCTCCTTTATCCACATTCCAATCCACATATATATAGCACATAAAAAATGTTAATAAGTATCATAGTAACATAATTCAGACTTATTGGTTGTAGAACAATTAATGGAATATTAGATGAACACAGATTTTAATTATTGAATTATTATAAAATAAATGTTATAGTTTTTAATTCATTTTAAATATTTATTAAATAATTTTGAATGTATATAGTAATGAATTTTTTTTATTTAAATAATTAATAATTATTAATAACTAAAAATAAATATTTTCTCTCTCACAATAGATGTATTATATTTTTTATTTTTTAAATAGCAAGTTTAGTTGTAAATAATATATTTAAAAATAAATATTTTTTTTTAAAGTTTAATATTTAATATTTTATTAAAAACATTATGATATTTAAAAATATTATATATGTTTATCTTTATATAAATGTTATATATACTAGCCTATATTTAGTTAAAAATAATATATATAAGAAGTTTGCTTATCTAGTATATCTGAAGTTTTGATTATCTATTTTTTTTATATTTATGAGTATTTTACTTGAATTGTGTTACTATGATAAATATCATTTGAATTCACATATATAGCCTATTTTATTAAATAAAATATGTTAAATATTAATAATATGTACTTTAATATTTTATAAATATTATTGTATTTTTTTAATCTCAAATTCTACAATAATAAAATATTTGTTTTACAACTTTCATAAAACAAACTAAAATATTATAAAAAAGATCGATATATTTGATAATAAATAAACTTTCTATGAGTTTATTTATTATCATAGAAAGTTTATTTATTATCAAATATATTTATTTATGATGTATTAATATTATTTAGTATTAATGTTTTCAAGATAATATTATTTAGTATGGTGAAAACATTGATATATTTTATCATTACTTTTCAAGATAATATTAATACATCATGTTCAATTTAATAAAAAATTAAAATTCACTTCTTGAAGGTATTTTTTGATCAGAAATCATTTCACTTAATGGCTCCTACTAGAACTCCCATAATTATTCCTCATTAAGTTGCCTTTCAACTATTCAATGGTGGTTTGTAGCTGCCCACAAAATAGTCTATTGAGCTTCCACTACTATTTCCAATCAACTTAGCCTTTGAACTCAACAACTGCCTGAAACCCTAGGACTCTGTTAAACTATTCCCAATCAACTCAACATTTAAATTCAACGACCACCTAAAAACCCCAGGACTCCATTAAAAATTGGACAATTTGATTGTTGGAGGGTGGAGATCCAAATGGGACACCATGATTGGAAGTATCCCCACCATCTATTCTCGAACTTTCGACCCTATTTTGAAATATAAATGCCTATGAGTGTTAAATATAAATAAATTTGACAAAAAATAATTAACGAGAATAGGTATAGGTTGATATTATTGTGATGCATATCACATTCAACAATCATATTTTATGAAGCATGGCTAAGTTATTCATTAATCCAATTTCATATTTTTACGCCATAAGGGATTTTCCCTCTCCAAATGTTATATTTTTAGCTTCATTTTAATTTGTTTCCCTAATTGTCAAATGTGTTAGATGACCATTGGAGCATGTTGGTCTATCGTTTGAATTTCTCCCATTTTTTTCTCCATTTCGCTGTTCTCTATCCAGAGTCATTATAAATGGTTTCAGGTTGAAAGAAGGAAACATCGACACAGTTGTGTTAAGTAGTTCCTACAAGAACATCTTATATCATTTCCCCCTTTTTGTGAAGACTATCTCAGTGTCCAATTAAGTAGAATTCTCCGGTTTACGAGAGTTGTGTTTAGAGTGATGATTATAGTGATGCCTTTACTTTATTCGTCAAAGAAATCAATTAAAGGCCTAACATCAACATTAAGCCCTGGAATCTTAGATGTGTGTTAAAAAATACTGGGGAGGTTGTCGTGGAAGGCTCTGCTCAAGATATTTTAGGTGCAAGTAGTTGGATAAGCACTACTGACCAATGCTTGTCGGTGAAAAAGTCACTCTCAGATTAGTAAGTAAGAAAATATGTTTCCAACTTCCTTATGTAGAATGTTACCATTTTGATCATATATTTCCCATATTGAAAAAGTAATCAAGGAAGTTGCATCTATGCGCCTGCACCATGGTATTCAATGGAGAAAAATTCCTCAAGGACTTGATTGTTTATCACTCAGTCTTGGGAGTGGAACAATTCTTCATTTATGGCAACACCAATGTTGACAATTTGGAATAGTCTCTAGATGCGGGTGTGGAGGGTGGTTGAAATGAAGAGGATGGAGGATCATGTGGCGAGTTATCACTGACACATGCCGAGTAGCATGGTTACTATGAAGCAAGGTGGCATCATATTTTTCTTTCATGGGATCATTATGAGGAGAGCATGTCTGAGGGATGGGAGTACGAGACGAAGGAAGGTTTTAATTGGCAAGATAACGATCTAGACTGCTCAAAGGTGGGAGTTGTAGAGATTGATGGTGGTGAGCATGTTAAGTTCGACAATAGGTATGGAGCCGAGGGACGAGGGTTGGATCATAATTAAGAAGGTATTACTCCTTCTATACCTTGGTGTCATTAGATCATATGAAATCTTTTATCGGGAGTCTTGGGGGTTAGTTGTGAAAGGTGGCACACTTATGTTAAATATGGAATTTATTCTCTTTGGTTCTTTGGCTTGCTTAAGACTTGAAAGGATGGAAACACTGGTGGAGGATGCATGATCTAGGAATATAAGGAAGTAGAGAGCATTTGTGTTCTACTCAAGCGGCCTGGATGTACAAGGACTCCATCCCATAGATAGTTCAAGCAGAAATTGAGGCAGTGGAGCAAGATCTATAGCATGAACTAGAAGAGACCAAACCAAATGAAGAGTTATTTATGCTTGAAATGTGGAATCAGGGCCTAGGAACTTCTAGAGCTCAAAAATCTCTATTTGAGAGGACGGTTTCCTTGTATTGGATGATGAAGGGTCTCCTTAGACGAGTGTTGTTGGAGAGAGGAAAAAGGAAAAGGGAATGATGTTCCTATCCAGTTTTGGAAGGAACTGTACGTTGATACCAGACTTACGCATATGAAAATAGATGTTATTGCTAAAGAATTAGGAATTCCATTCCTTCCCCGGCTGGGCGTTGCTGGTGCTCTAGTCGATTTGTTTTTGGTTGATAGAGGTGGCTTGTTGGGAGAAAACATGTTCCATAATATGGTGTTTAGATTGTGAATCGATGTATGGGTTTGTTCTTTTCTTTATAGATGTTATAGTAGTGTATGGGAGATCAAAAAGAGTAGTAGTCTTTTTTGTTATTATGAACATGCATGGTTCAGATTGTATAAATTCCATGTTTTCCCCTACAAGGGAGGAGTAATTTTGATGATTTAATGTAGTAGATATGGATGTTAGGTGTGTTAATTCAAAGGGATTGGGTAAAATGTAGACATCTAGAAATTGTAACTCTCTTGTTTATATTTAGATAATAGAATTCTTACTTACAAAAATAAAATGTCAACAATTTGGAATAAATAATAGAATCTATGGTTGCCAACAGATATAAATTTGAGTGCCTTCCATGTCCTTAGGCTAATACAGAGGAATTTGGATCCACAAATTATGCTTTGTGGGCCTGAGAAATTTTCCACTAGTTTATGTTTATATATATTGATGAATTTGTATTATCTCATTGATGTTTAAACCACTGGCCCAAGTCCACTTCCAATGTTCTTGGACCCTTTCTTATGGATAAAACAATCAAGATGATTAATTCCACAAAGTTTATCATCTGGTATACAAATGATAGGGAAAGTGTCTATAAATTACAGGGTCTCCAATATGAAAATCCATCCCCCACAAGGGGTAACTCAAGGCTATACCTGCAGGAAAATACTCGAGCAACGCCACAAGTCCATAATCCTCTAGTACATGCTCTTTCCTTCAAAATGGAATGCAATACACCACTTTGAGCTCAATATTGGTCATAAGAACATGCACCTAATATACTTAGAGGCCATGATAAACAATTATAAATATTGTCCATGGAGTGAATTCAAAGCAAAGTTTAGAAGAAGAGTCTTGACTTATGTAGCGAACTAGAAAGACTTGGAGAAAATTTTGTCTCAAGATAGGGATCCAAGTATGAGGAATGAGGTGATTGATCCTCCTATGGGATAATAAGTTATTCCAAGAGGTGATAATATGATCAGAGAATTCACCAATAGAGTCTTCTCTGTAGCTACAGAGCCAATTTCCATTATGTAGTGGTAAGTTTAGCCAACAATATATTTTCTACATAGTAAAAGGTCTATTTTGGATATGGTTGATGAGTGAAGCATGGGCTAGTGCAAGCTAATGAAGGTCCTTTTTGACATGTTAAATGTAATAGAAAAAAAAAGTCATCCCTCAACTTACATGGATATTTGGAGATACATATATAATGAATCTTGGTTTGAGTAAAAAATATGAAAATGTAGGAAGTTGAATCATGTTTCCAAACATATAAATTCTATCTATTGAAAATGTTCATAACTATCTCAAGTTTTATCTTTCCTAACATGTACTTTTTTGGGGGGAAATGATAATGTATATGTATTTGTGGGTATATCTTTTGAGTTCCTAAATGATGGAATCAACCTACAAATATTGGTAGAAATATAGAGAACCAATAGTGCTAGTGCAACACTTATTTAAATTTAATAATTTATAATTCTTTTTAATTATCTAAGTGAATCCAATCTCGAAAACAACATGCCAAGTGTGGCTGCAGATTTTGAAGGTCTTAATGCAATGATCACAAAATGCTTTTTTTATAGCATGTAGAGATTTGTGTCTAGTAGTGCAACAAACATTTTTTTTAAATGCTTGAGAAATGAAAAAGTTACGGAAAAAACACTAACAATGTGTTTTCTGAGTCAAGGAGTAACGCCACAAGAAAAATAGATTTCTTTTTTTTAAATTACATATTTGGAATCTGCAGAAAAAATGTTATCTGGGTCTAAAATTTCATAAAAAATTATTGTGTATAACACACTATAATGAGTGGTAAAACACACGAAAATTGAGAAAATTGATGAAATTCCCAATTAACTATGGCTTACCATATTTCATTGCACAAGTTTGGTTAACCCAAAGCTAACTCTGAAGCATACACATAGGAAGAAGGATGACACCGAACATGTGACAAGCCTATATTTAGGTGGTAAGGAACACAAGTGTGTTTTGTTTAAATTCAAATTTCGCTTTCTCGCTTATCTAGGTGCCATGAAACCAAAACACATGCAGATTTTGTAGAGTTAAACACACACGCATTTTGTAGAGCTAAAGTGCATGTGTGATGTTATATACATCAAATTTACCTTAGGGGTAAGGGGGAGAAGGGGGTTGGGGAAGATAAATAGATAGTTATTAGGGTTTAGGTGATAGGGGTTGAAGGAGGATTAGGGTAGTTAGAGGGAAGAGATTGTATAGGGTGGGGGCGTAGAGAAAGATAAGGAGGGGGGG
>LPNX010233355.1:63697-119182 GCA_001517045.1 Pseudotsuga menziesii
GGGGGGTGGGGTTAAGGTGTAGGTGAAGAGAGAAAGAGTGAGGGATGGGGTTAGAAAGGGTTAGGAGGGAGAGGTAGGGGAGAGAGACAAAGATGAAGACAAGGGGTTAAAGGTAGGGAGAGGAGTAGGGGCATGATAAAGTGGGAGGGGGTTAGTAAGGGTCATGGAGATGAAGAAGAGAGAGAGAGAGAGAGAGAGAGAGAGAGAGAGAGAGAGAGAGAGAGAGAGAGAGAGAGAGAGAGAGAGAGAGAGAGAGAGAGAGAGAGAGAGAGAGAGAGAGAGAGAGAGAGAGAGAGAGAGAGAGAGAGAGAGAGAGAGAGAGAGAGAGAGAGAGAGAGAGAGAGAGAGAGAGAGAGAGAGAGAGAGAGAGAGAGAGAGAGAGAGAGAGAGAGAGAGAGAGAGAGAGAGAGAGAGAGAGAGAGAGAGAGAGAGAGAGAGAGAGAGAGAGAGAGAGAGAGAGAGAGAGAGAGAGAGAGAGAGAGAGAGAGAGAGAGAGAGAGAGAGAGAGAGAGAGAGAGAGAGAGAGAGAGAGAGAGAGAGAGAGAGAGAGAGAGAGAGAGAGAGAGAGAGAGAGAGAGAGAGAGAGAGAGAGAGAGAGAGAGAGAGAGAGAGAGAGAGAGAGAGAGAGAGAGAGAGAGAGAGAGAGAGAGAGAGAGAGAGAGAGAGAGAGAGAGAGAGAGAGAGAGAGAGAGAGAGAGAGAGAGAGAGAGAGAGAGAGAGAGAGAGAGAGAGAGAGAGAGAGAGAGAGAGAGAGAGAGAGAGAGAGAGAGAGAGAGAGAGAGAGAGAGAGAGAGAGAGAGAGAGAGAGAGAGAGAGAGAGAGAGAGAGAGAGAGAGAGAGAGAGAGAGAGAGAGAGAGAGAGAGAGAGAGAGAGAGAGAGAGAGAGAGAGAGAGAGAGAGAGAGAGAGAGAGAGAGAGAGAGAGAGAGAGAGAGAGAGAGAGAGAGAGAGAGAGAGAGAGAGAGAGAGAGAGAGAGAGAGAGAGAGAGAGAGAGAGAGAGAGAGAGAGAGAGAGAGAGAGAGAGAGAGAGAGAGAGAGAGAGAGAGAGAGAGAGAGAGAGAGAGAGAGAGAGAGAGAGAGAGAGAGAGAGAGAGAGAGAGAGAGAGAGAGAGAGAGAGAGAGAGAGAGAGAGAGAGAGAGAGAGAGAGAGAGAGAGAGAGAGAGAGAGAGAGAGAGAGAGAGAGAGAGAGAGAGAGAGAGAGAGAGAGAGAGAGAGAGAGAGAGAGAGAGAGAGAGAGAGAGAGAGAGAGAGAGAGAGAGAGAGAGAGAGAGAGAGAGAGAGAGAGAGAGAGAGAGAGAGAGAGAGAGAGAGAGAGAGAGAGAGAGAGAGAGAGAGAGAGAGAGAGAGAGAGAGAGAGAGAGAGAGAGAGAGAGAGAGAGAGAGAGAGAGAGAGAGAGAGAGAGAGAGAGAGAGAGAGAGAGAGAGAGAGAGAGAGAGAGAGAGAGAGAGAGAGAGAGAGAGAGAGAGAGAGAGAGAGAGAGAGAGAGAGAGAGAGAGAGAGAGAGAGAGAGAGAGAGAGAGAGAGAGAGAGAGAGAGAGAGAGAGAGAGAGAGAGAGAGAGAGAGAGAGAGAGAGAGAGAGAGAGAGAGAGAGAGAGAGAGAGAGAGAGAGAGAGAGAGAGAGAGAGAGAGAGAGAGAGAGAGAGAGAGAGAGAGAGAGAGAGAGAGAGAGAGAGAGAGAGAGAGAGAGAGAGAGAGAGAGAGAGAGAGAGAGAGAGAGAGAGAGAGAGAGAGAGAGAGAGAGAGAGAGAGAGAGAGAGAGAGAGAGAGAGAGAGAGAGAGAGAGAGAGAGAGAGAGAGAGAGAGAGAGAGAGAGAGAGAGAGAGAGAGAGAGAGAGAGAGAGAGAGAGAGAGAGAGAGAGAGAGAGAGAGAGAGAGAGAGAGAGAGAGAGAGAGAGAGAGAGAGAGAGAGAGAGAGAGAGAGAGAGAGAGAGAGAGAGAGAGAGAGAGAGAGAGAGAGAGAGAGAGAGAGAGAGAGAGAGAGAGAGAGAGAGAGAGAGAGAGAGAGAGAGAGAGAGAGAGAGAGAGAGAGAGAGAGAGAGAGAGAGAGAGAGAGAGAGAGAGAGAGAGAGAGAGAGAGAGAGAGAGAGAGAGAGAGAGAGAGAGAGAGGGGGGGTTAGGGGTAGTGAGAGTGTTAGAGAGATGAGGTGGGGGTTGTTAGGGGGTTGGGGGAGAGAGGGAGGGATGTGGATTAAGGGAGAAAAAGTGTGAGGGGCATAATGAGGGTTAGGGAGGGAGGGATAAGGAGAGAGAGTTATTGAGGGATAGAGAGAGGGAGGTAGGAAAGGAGAGAGAGGGGAGAGAGAGAGGGGGGGATGGGGATGTAGGGAGGGAGTGAGGGAAATGTAGGGGTATATAACATGTCTTATAAAACACGTGTACATTTTGTAATAGCAAAACACATGTGAATTTTGTAACAACAAAACACACGCATGCTTTGTAATTGCAAAACACACCCACATTTTGTAATTACAAAATGTGTGCGTGTTTTTGTCTGTCAAGCCTACATGTCAACTGATGTGACAAGCTTGTGATCCTCTAGTATTAGTGTCAAGAAAAGTGTATGCATTTTTTTTTTGCATAGCAAAAGCATGTTTTGCATAACTACAAATGCATCTAAAAGGTCCATCAACTTTGTGTGAATGCTAATAAGTTAATAAGTAACTATGAATTAAAAATATATTTTAAGAGAAATAAATCATCTTGTAAATCTATGTGCACATCGTGAACATCTTCCCATGGATATTGCTTCCCGTTCATTTATTTTTGTAGAATAATAGATTTGGTTTATGCTATGAAGACTTTGATTTCTACATAAATAGGTTGGGTGAGATAAGTTAAACTAATACCAACTTTAATAAGCTTCAATATTTCTTATATAAAAATTCATTCTTTCTCCTTCGTTAGTTAGTTAATTTTTTTTTTTAAATCTCACAAGCATTTTCATGCCCATTTAAAACCTGGTTTCATAATTAATTTAATCCTTTTACAAACAATTGCGATAAATCTTAAACTTTTAAATCGAGTGATAGTTATCGTTACATGTTATTCATTGGTATTTTTTTCTTTACCATCTGTCCATACCTAGTGTTGTTACGCAAGTTTGTACTTTATGTAATGTGTGGTTGTGGCTGCTATATCTGTAATGGTAGTGATGTGTAGTGATAAGAGAATAAAACATCCTCATTGCATAAATCCTCATGACATTCCATGTAAAACGACTTTGCTTCAACAATTGTCATCGGATTTCATTTTATTATACAATTATTTTTATTTATTTGTAAAATTATTTACGAAGTGGGCAATTGAGGCTCGAAGGACCACCTCCCTTTGGCATGCTTTACATCAAGATGGATGGTCCTCTACCATGATAAGATTGTGCTCATGTTTTTGGACTTCAATAGTTTTGATATCCTTTTGGTTAATATTGCCATATCTTTATCTACTTAGTGTTGTTTTCCTGAATTGAGATTGTATGTGGGGACACTCTTTGACAAAGTAAAGGGCACACTGAAACTTGTTTTGATTCCTCATCCCATGATATTTTTTGGTTAATATTAACATATATTTATCTGTGTTTTTCAAGTGAGGTTGTATGTGGATACACTCTGACGAGTTATAAGTTATTACTTCTCTTTGTTTGTATGATGATGGTAGACATGACAATGACAATGAATTTAATGTAATATTTTTCATTTAATATAGTTAATTATTTTATTATTTTATTGTAAAGTTTATATGTATTAATTACTTAATTATTTACATAAATTTTAAGTAAATTTGTTTAATTATGTGTAATTTATTAAATATGATATATAAATTCAAGTTTGGTTGAATGTATTTGGGTCCTTGCAAAAAGATGGTATTTAACGTTGATGTAATCGAAGCGTGTAAGTGCTAAAAATCAAAAGTGTGCACGTATTTTTGGTTTTCCAATTGCCAAACCTCCATGCAAGTAAACATGTGTACATGAAAGCACACACACATTGTAAAATTGTGCACATGTTATTAGTGTGTGTGTGTTCCTAAAGTATGCGTGCTCTAATAACACACACACACCAAAAATGCATGTGCGCTTTTTTGTATATTAAAAATCGGGTCAAGGCCCATTTCCGACTCATTGATTTCACCAATGAGGAGCGCTTCCAAATGTAGTATAATTAGGATCACGCACTCACCCTCTCTACTTCCCAAGCCTCCAAACAATCTCCAGGTATTATTTAATCTCAAAACTTTTTTTGTTTGTTTGTTTAATGATTTATTTAAAATAAACACATTGTAAGCATTGTATAAAATGAACCAAAACTTAAACAAAATTATATTTTTAATTTCAAAGTGTCTCTTTTCCATCACAATGGCAGGAAACTAGGAACCAAACCCCCAAAGAAACAACCTTGAGGTTAACCCAAGCACACAAAACCATGAATCTAATCTTGAAGTAAACATTAACTTCAATGAGAACACAACCACAAAAGGCCAAATTAACCAACATTTAAATTAGTTAAGAGCCTTGGTTCAAGAGATCAAAACCATTATAGGGACATTGACACTATCCTTAGCCACATCCCTTAACAACTTCATTGGCTCAATTGGAAATGATCATGGTTAATTGTTGAGAATAACCGATTATAGGGCTAGGATGAGAGAGTACTATTCCACTAGTCTTGGTAAAAACCAAATTGAAACAAAATATAGTTAGTTTTTTCATTCGCCCTAGGACCAACAACCCCTTGATCCACATAAAATGTTCTTTTGCATGGATTGTCGCACACACAAGCCATGGAAACAAAAATGGATGAGTTGATGGTTTATGGTTTTCGACAAACCTCCTAATGATATGACTGGTGACACATAATGGTGGCCTCAATGGGAGGTCGAGTACAAATATTGATATGAAGAATTGATACATAGGAACAATGGAATTCTAATAGAATGAAATATCATAACAACTGATTCTCTATTGGATCTGGAGGTGTACACATCTATATGGACTCAATGAATTAGAGTCAGAATTGATGTGGTACAATAAGTGGGATCAAGTATTGGAGATACATGAAAGAATAACACTAGGGGGGCTTCTGAACACTATTGCCAACGCAACCCGAAAATCACAAGGGACATGAAACTGTATGGGTCCCATAGTAGACTCACCAATGTGCTAGAGTTAGGTGAAAACTGGGGTATTCGAGCAAATAATGAAGGAACCAATACCCTGTATGAATCTCAATGGTGTAATGATGTAGCTAAAGTCAAGCACGTGAGACACAACCAACCTGGATGACACTAATGACTCCTTTCAAGTGGTCTAAGGAACTCATCAATAAGGCGGATGAAAATAGGATATAGGGACCTATAGGTTTATCCTATTGAATAGATGTGTTGATGCCGATAGAGGGATACCTGCAACTAACAAGGAAATGATGTTTCCTTGATAGAAGTGCGAGGGGGATAACCAGAGATGTGGAACAGTCATGGGACTGAGAAACTAAATGGGGAACAGGGGAAGGGGAGTATGGGGGACTGAGAAACTAGAGTATGACGGTAGGGATGACTTGGAAGAAAATGAAACTGACTCATGGGAAAGGGATCATAGCTATGAAACCTGGGAGATAATTGCAATGGGAAAGACTTGGGGGGGTAACTGGAATAATGATATCCAGGGGATCCAAGGGAGACTCATTGTAGGGTACTTCCAATGGGAAACCCAATGGGGGAAAGCTTCCATAATGTGAGATCATATGTAATATGTCGGGGCACCAAAACACATTGTTTGGGCCTTCTTCATAGTTTAAGGAGCACGAAGAAGGGATAGAAGTAAGCGCGATATGATACTATCTCATGGATTTTTGTCGAGCCCAATACGGTAAATGCTCAATGGTGTTTTCATTTTTAGAGATGCAAAAAATAGGAAGAAGAGTCCAGTGTGGTATCTTTTTCATATGGTAGTCTCCTAAGCCTAAAAAAAGGATAAAAGTGTACAAAGGCGAGCTCTCTCAACCTAGAGGGGAAGAGAGATTTCTTTACCAGAGGTAGTCCAGTTAGGTCGAAAAATGTTAAACCTACACTTACTGGATGACCATTCAAATAATTTTACGAGTATGAACGAAACCAAGTTTACAAGGCAATATTTTCTTCATGAGAGGGCTGAAAAAAGAGCTTAAATACAACCCATAATGAGCTTTTTCGTAAGTTACGGTCCCAATGTCTGACAAGACATAAAAGGATATAGAGGGATACAGTCCTAGCTGGAATGTGCTAGGGTTATCCTTTTCTTTTAATAGTATACGTACTTCAAAAAAGTAGATAAATGAGGCCACATAGACACCCTGTTAAATACTTTAACGAGCATGAAAGTATGCAAGCGTGCTCGACAATTTTTTCATTCTTTTAGGAGTCAAAAAAGAGCTTATCAAAAACTTTGTAATGGTTAGTCAAGCAAGGAGGAATTTTTCAATGTACAAAAAGAGGTTATGTTGTGAACATGGTTGATAGGAATAACAATGGAACACTGATGAAGCCTCCTCGCGGGACGATGGATGGAAGTAAAATAAGATCAATTGTGCAGTATGGATGGAGTGGATGGCTCATGAACATGCCAATATGTGCAAGGTGTGATTCGTGTGGTAGGAGACCATGAGACGTGGGTCTTGTCAACAGATAGAGGACGAAAAACTAGATCCGATAGTGCAAACGACATGAAAAATGGACGTCGGATGACTTTGTGGTGCACATAAGAAAAGTTTGACCAAATGGAGGCCTATAAACAAGGGGACCACATGACATGTGTCATTTTCACTGTGCAGTGCTGAGTTGGAGTGGAGGGACCCATAACCCAACTATTGATTTATTTTGACTGGACAGGCTTTTTTTCGATCTGTGACTTGCAGGTAAGAGTTTTCACCGAGAATGTCATTTTTTAGTGGTTCATTTTTTGGGTTTCCTCACTCTCAGGTCCTTGGCTAAAACCAAAGGATTCTCAGGGTTGGGTCACATTTTTCGATGGAAAAGGAGCGACCGAAGTCGCACTTATCTTGAAAAAAGGGGTGACCCAATCGCACTTATCGGGGAGAGAGCGTGACCTAGGTCGCACCTGTGCATGAGATAAGAGCGAACCAGTTGCACATGTCCAACTTTTTTGCATGACTTGGGTTGCACAAAAGGGAAAATAGGTGCGACCTAGCCCAAAATGAGGATTTTTGAATGACTGGGTATGACAGAGATTTTTTGCATGTGTAGGATGCCTCTAGTCGGGTGGAAAGAGTGATACATTGATGATCTTCGAGAAGACGTTGATGATGATGGAGTGGTACAAGACATGCTCACCTAGTGTGGGATGTTGAAGTTCTTTTAGATCCCCTTGATGCATTTAGAAAAACTATTACTGGACAAGCTAATGAATTACTGGGATCGAGACTTCGAGTGTTTTATCATCCAAGGTGAGCATTTGGATATCACCCTTCGAGATGTTTACTTTCTGACTGGCCTCCCGCTATTGGGCATGGTCGACGACATCTCTCTGAAGCTCCTGAGGGGGGTGTTGATGGATGACCTATGTGCCAAGAATTGTTATGACTCGATGTATGTGCACAAGTCGTACATATTGGTGTGTGCCATCTAGAGTCTAGATACTTGAGCAGTGGCAGTTATGTTGATGCACATACTGGGATTGATAAGACCGCACAAGATCTTTGGTGGTCAGCTCTTGATGGTAGAGCAAGTGTTGAGGGTTACCTACTATGGGTTGGTCCAGATGTACTTGATGGTAGTTTAGCATGGGCTAAATCGGGACAGTATGGTGGGAGGGGAATTCTGTTTCCCCTCGTTCTTGTGCTCATTTTTATTTGAGTGACTACTGACACTATGATCTCATCTGGTGGTTCATGAGGGGGGACCTCATGAACCTCACATGAGGATGTGGTGCTAGATGATGATCAGAGAGGGAGGTGGATTGGTAGGTTGCTTCTTCACCTGATATCTTTTTATACATTGGTGGAAACTTCCAGCTCTCATAGAGGAGTATCCTTATGTTGGGATGGATTACCAGGGAGACCCAAATATGCCTCGACCTCTAGGGTAGGTCTGGGGACCCGACGGTACATATAAATGATGCTTTTATGGTTGCATGCATATATAGTTTTACTAGCATAGTGATAGCTATATCATGTGTGTGATAGATATTTATGACATACTGTGTGCATGTACAGACGTGGGACCGCACCCTCCAGCGGGGTACCATCAACATAGGGGAAGGGTGGAGGGTTTAGATTCACCGTCTCATGGGCATAGAAAATGGCGAAGGACGACATTGGACTCACTACGGTTGGACGCGAGGAGGTTTCTAGAGGGGGTCACCAATGATGGGTGGAGGTACCTTGACCACAATCTAATTGTTGCATGTTACAGATATCCTTCGGAGTGGATCTCCCTCATGAAGAGGATCACGGTTGTTGTCGAGCATGTCAAAGCGATGACACAAGGTGATGTGCCTATGGAGGAGGAGAGATCCAAGGATGAGGAGGACTCAAAGTCAGAGGAGGATGACTCAGACTAGCAGCTTGTGATGCTGTCCCCAATACGTTTGAACATGGGGATTTTTGTATGATATGTATGATCAGATGACAAATCCTGTGGAGCTTCTCATTTTGTACTGAACATTATGATATGATATAATATTTAAATGGTGTTATTGGTGTCCGAGGAAGATATTGGGTCGGGGGGGTGTATATCCTCAAGGACGGTGATTTTGAACTCGCTAGAGTGTTTGCAGAGGTCACTGAGGAGCGACTCGTACTTAGGAGGGTTTGGGAAATGGTGTGAATAATGACCATATAGGCAACAAAATGCACATGGATGGTTGGTTCACAGGGACTTGTTATTAACCATAGTTATGGTTGGTATGTTGGCAACTAGAGCATCGTCGGTCTTGACTATAGTGTACATGTTGTTGCAAAGGATAGGAAAGTCGGGACAATTCTGTGTCACGTGGCCTTGGAAATTGTATAAATCACATGTAGGAGGAGGACGTGGTTCTATTGTTTCTTTGGTCGTCTTACCCCCAGTCTTTGTGGAAGGAAGGGGAGGAGAAGTAGAGACAGAAGCAGTCATTTTTGTACCATGAGGTGGGTGCAACATCATCTCAATAGGTTGGACGGGAGTCAAAACAATCTGAGGAGTCACGAGAAGGGTAGGCGGATCAAGTTACCACACAAGAATACCCAAAGTGAAGCTAGGAATGTTGAGAGTAGCCATGATGGGCTTACTCACAATGTCGGGCATTGGAAAGAGGAAGGGAATCATGTGGATGGGGAGTGAATCCATATAATTCCTTGTGGTCTACGATTGAGGTTGTGACTAAGGTTGCGAGGAGGTTAGAACGATACCAGATGTGATAGTGCACAAATATTATATATCAGTAAGTGAAGGAGGTGGTGGTAAGGACAAAAAGGTGTCCATCATGGGAGCACTGGAAAATAATCCTGGGCCAGCTGTAGATAGGGAAGGTATGGACACACTATCAATGGTAGTGTCGATAGTAGGAAAGATGTGTTCTGGTGTGGCTGGTACCTTTTGATCGTAGTACATTAGCTGATCGATGGTCACGAACTTCCCATCATGAGGGAACATCAAGGGTCGAAAGATGGTAGAGGCAACAACTTGCATTGCTTACATATAACTACGTCCTAAGAGGAGGTTGTAATCGAGTTGGGAATTTACAACCTCAATGTCAATCAACACTATTTTTTTGGCTAACACATAGGGACATTCATGAGGACGCCCTGGGGATGAGCAACACGACCATCACACGAATGAAGAGCGGTGGAAGAGGGTTGAAGGGTTGGGGATCCAAGTTTTGGATAAACAAAGGTTGACATAACACAAGTGGATGCCCCCTCATCAATGATGCATCGATGAATAACCAAATTTTGAATCGTGACCAGAACTTAGAAGGAAATAGATGATGGAATCCAGGGTTCTCCTTGATCTAGGTTGAATGTGATCAACCTAGAGTCATAGGGATTGAGGACACTTAACCTGGATAACAACTATTTACATTAAAAAGAATAAGTTTTGAGAACTTCCAGAGAGAACATGGTCATGGGAGACTGGGCCAAGTCATCAAAAATACTATAGTTGAGTGTAGATCTAGCAGTGGCGTTGTTCACAACACGATGTAAAGGGAACCATAGGACTTTGGAAGTCTCATCTATGGGGAGTATTTTAAGGAACCATACTTATTTAAAAGTGTATAAATGTTGGTGAATATTTCCAATTCTTAAAATTCCAACTATAAAATGATTGGCGATATTTTTCAAAAATTATTTTTATTTCCAAGGATTTAATATCGTTTATATAATAATTTGGTGATTTTTAGGGTGAAAAAAGCTTACCCCATCAAAATTGGGTGAAACAGAGATTCAAAAAATGCAAAATGGTGAATGTTTTTTGGGAGAAAAACATGGAAAAATAGCTCACTGGGCTAAAATTTGCCCCTAAAATTATCCTTGGTGGTGGAGGTAGATGCCATAGATGGGTCAACAATTTCTATGGTGGAGCCATATTAGTTTCATCGAGTCAGGAGGTTGACATCAAACGATAACGTTATGAGGTGATGGACACTAGGATCAATGGGTTGAGCTACATAAGTGGTTGTGAGAGTTTGTGGAACCAAGGTTTGGGTTGCAACCATGCCTTGATGTGGTAGGGGGTTTTGGGGCACCATAGGTGAAGGACCGGGTGGTGTTTGGTTTGGTTGAACCAGAGCAGCCCCATTGGGGTCACATTGGTTATACATTTGGAGTAAATGGTGGACACAGTTTATATGAGGACATTGATGTGTGTAATGGTCATAAGTGTTATAAATGGTGCACATATGATTAGTCCGCAACTATGGGTTTTTTCCAAGTCTAGCAGGATGCTGGGGATTTTGTTTAGGGGGGTCGATTTCATTATTGTTCAAAGGGTTGGGTTGTTGGACACCTCCATGAGGCTGGTTGTTACCTCGATTCCTACCTTGTTTTTCCCTTTTTGGTTATTAGGGGAAGGTTAATTATGGATGTTTTTCTATGGGTAGACCTATCATGGAGGAGAAAGAGGAGTCGAGTCTGGAGCCAAAGTAGTTTGCACCGGTGTGTTGATGTATTTTGTAACTTTGAAATGTATTCACTTGTATATCTTATGTATTGTACCCTGATGTTCTTATCGGAAAGTATCTGTAATAGTAAACAAGTCATGTAAAGTCATTGAGATTAACCCTCCATTGTAAGTCAGGGCAATAGTCCCCACAATTGAGTTAAGGTTAATCCTTCTTGTTGATCGGAGGGAAAAGTCCCCATAGTTGTGGGGCACTAGGGTTATTAGACTCTCCTAGAGAAGTCAGCCCAGGTAAGTAATTGTTAAGTGAGGCCGACTTGTTGGAGTGGACATTAAGTGAATGAAAGAATATAAATAGAGAGTGAGCCTCTCTATTTATCATATACACACTCACTCGCTAGGGTGCATGAGTGAGAGAGAGAGAACAGATGTTGGAGATCATCTTTTCTATCTTTGGGTTTTATTGATGCCATTGGTGCTCATTATATATATGAGGAAGTTGTGGGGTTTTCTCCTTTATGGTTTCCTCGAGGAAAATTATTTGTGTCTCTTGTCTCTTGTGATTTTTGTTGTGCATGTTATTCTCTCAAATAAGATCCTAAATCATATTTATTAAAAGATAAAAATCTAACATGGTATTAGAGCTAACCTGAGAAGAAGAAACTGTGTAGCTATGGAAGCTAGGTCTTCTTACTTTTTGGGTCTCTCTCCACAATCCATCAACAAAACAAGGCTAGGCTAACTCTCCATTGAAGGGCCCATCTTTCTCTTGAAGTAGAATTTGACTCCGGGCATTTTCAGTTTTTGATGCGGGAAATTAGGGGTTTTTACAGAAGAGGAATTTTTGAGTGAGCCTGGCATAGGATTACTCTCCTCATCAAAATCAAAGTTTAGAGACTTGGTTTGAGAATTTTGGTTGTGTGAAACTTTAGGAAAGTCAAACCCTAGTTTGACCCTGGGCCTGAAAAACCTTAAAATACTAAAATTGATACATTTTTGGTACATTGGCTATATCTCAGGATTGAATAAGTTTCAGAGGCCAAAACTTTTAGAGTCTGAATATAAATTCCTTATGTACACTGTGTAAACGTTTTAGCCTTAGATTTGCTATATTCTAGGAGATATGATTTCTCAAATTCAGGGTTCTAGACTCTTCCAGGATTCATCCCTAAATAGGACACCTAGGCATAATTGCTATATCTCAGGATACAAAGGTCTAAATGGAATTTATCAAGATGTACAGCATAGGGAATGGACTGTACTTTGTATGGTAAAAGTGTCATACCATGATGATGAAACAATGACATGTGGAAGTCTGTATAAGTTCACTATGCTGAGCAGTATTGAAACAGGTCACCTTGGGAAAACTCTCATAAGTCCCAATTGGTGAAACAAATTCTGATGAAACCTATGGTGGTGGAACACGGATAGATGATTCTACCTTAGTATGAAATTTTAGACATATAAGAGTAGTAATTTCAGAGATAATGCAGAAACAGTATTAGGCATTTCTGCAGAAGAAATTGGAAAACTAGGGCTTCCTGTTCTGGGAGCTTCCCTGCACTGTTTTCAGAAAAGGAGTACATTGGACAGATCGCCTTGAAGAGGTCCATATTTCTATCCTATCAGATCTAAAATATTCCAAGTTTTTAAATTAGGGTTTCTCTGACAAACCCTAGATCAACCACTCTGGAACCAGGACGGACACCTCAAATCGGTAAGATCTAATCTTTTTCTATTTACATTTGAGGTTCTCATATCAAAATGACTAATCACACCAGCTTGATGACAAGCTTGGTGAAACTAACAAATTCCACGCATGGAAGTATTGGATCTCACTGGTTCTTGAAGAAAATGAATTGGACACCTATATAAGTGGAGAGGTTCTAGTTCCATAGGGAGATGAGGCTAAAAGCCTTACATAAGAAGAACTTGGTCAAGGCCAAGAAGATCATTGCTGATTCAATCATAGATCACCTTATACCACAAGTGTCTTCCCTAAAGATACCAAAAGATATTTTTGATTCCTTAACCAAGCTATTTGAAGGGAAGAACATAAATCAAAAGATGACTTCAAGAAACCAGTTAAAGAATGTGAAGAATGCAAAGACCATAGAGTCATACTTTACAAGGGTCTCTCAAATAAAAGAACAACTTGAAGCAGTAGCAGAAGACGTGGAGAATGCAGAAGTTGTGATAACCACCTTGAATGGCCTCCCAGGATCATGGGATTCATTCATTCGAGGAATGTGTGCTAGAAGGAAGTGATTAATTTCAATAGACTCTAGGAAGAGCACACACAAGAAGAAGTTCTACCCATAATAAGAGAACAGAATATGGGAGCAACTAAAGATCAAGTGCTCACGATCCAAATAAGATCCCTCAAGCGATGAGGAATACGAAGGACTCGACTCTTGAAGAACCTCTTATCCATCTTAGCAATTGGATAAGAAATGATGTTGTTATGAATGAAGAAGATGATGAAGATGAAGGCTCAAGAAGGAGTCTACCCATGAAACAAATAAAGATAAGTATTCAATTGTCATTTCATGATATTGTTTTGTTATGTATTTGTTTATATTCGGTTGATGTATTATGCATGATAGAATGTTTGCATTAATGGCAGTATACTAATAATATGCATGTGATGGGTAATTAGCTCATGGTGCTATCAAACTCTCCATTTCTACTTATCTAGAATGAAACCTCTTTGCTGACATATTGGATTAGTGCACAATCTCAATGTTGTCTTGGTAGAGATGGAAGGCATCTAGAAAGTTTCCGTGAGATATGGATGAATGTTGTATTGGATAAAATAGTTGCATGATTATATCTTTATGCATAAGAATTTACCATTATGAATATGAAATATGAAATGTTTCTAATCATACAACTGGTGCATCTGACTTGTAGGAAAGATTACGTACAATCGCCTACAAGAAAAGAAGGATGAGACTTGCTCTGAAGAACAAGTGACGACAGTTCAAGAAAGAATCCAAGATGAAGAATAATATGACGATACTTTCAAAGAAGAGATCTCAGACACAGTGCAATTATGTAACACTATTGGGTGACATCATTGATGAAGAACCTTCCAGCTATGAAGAAGAAGCCAAGAAGAAAGGGAAGGAGAGTACCAGTTCAAGAAGAATGATGTCTAGAATGCAGCATCGAGACCTAAAGGGAAGTCTGTAGTATCTTTCATATGGATCTACAAGATCCAGCATGCAATAGATGGAAACATCATGGGGTACAAGGAAATAGTTGTAGCATGAGGCTTCTCGTGGAAAGAAGGCATAAACTACGAAGAGACATTTGCAGCCATTAGAAGTTAAGACACATGACATGCAGACTCATTTGTGAAAATTAAAGAAGGCCTTGTACGAGCTCAGAAGACACCCATAGGATAACACATACATGAGGAGATTGAATATCACCTAGAGTTATGAAGATATTAACCTTTTCTACAAGGTTGAAGATGAAATCCTATAGAGGATGACAAGCTCACAGATGGGTGTGAGAAGAAATTTTGAAAATGTTCAAGATAGAGGATCTTGGTATCCAGTGAGCCTACATAAAATATTAGTAGTAGAGGAAGCAACTTGTCACTCCGGTACAGAATGTTTCAGTGCATAGAGTACAGAAGACAGAGGGAGAATGATGCTCCACTTCATAGGGAGTGACTGCAGATTATCCTGAGTTTCAACATGGTACGATAGGATGGATAGATTACTGATGACTCTAGGATTTACTGAGATTAAAGTAGATTCCAACTTTTACTTCAAGGTTGAAGGTGGAAGACCAGTGATGCTCCTATTATATGTCGATGACTTGTTCTTGACAGCAAAGAGGAACTCATTAAAGTTTCAAGAAGGAGACTTGTTGTCAAGTTCAAGATGAAGGACTTGGATATGATACACTACTTTATAGGCATGGAGATGTGACGGAAAGTTGATGGAATCTCCCTGGGACAAGGGGAGTATGCAGTAGAGATCCTGAATATGTCCAGGATGATGGAATGCAAGACCATGACCACACATATGGCATTGAACCTGAAGCTATTATGTGTTGCTTCATCAGAGTCAGTTGATGCCACAATGTATCGTCAGATGATTTGTTCCTTGATTTACTTGACGAATACGAGACCAGATATTTGCTTTGCTATGAACACATTGAGACATGTTCACCTGATGGTTGCAAAGCATGTAGTGAGGTACCTGAAGGGTATAGTTGAGTATGGGCTCAAGTATGATACGAATCTGAAGATTAACCTGGAGGGTTATGTGGATTCAGATTGGGTAGGAAGTTCCATTGATAGGAAGAGCACTTCGGGGTGCTGCTTTAGTATGAGATCAGGTGTGATATCTTGGTTTAGTAGGAATGAGTCCTGTATGGAACTGAGTACAACCAAGGAAAAATATGTTGCCACTTTCTATTTGGGAGGTAGTATGTTTCTTTTGAAAACTACTACTTGATTTGATTGATCTGACTTGCATTTTTGTATGATGCATAGAGGAGCAATGAAGCTCCAGTTTGTGATCTAGATCGATATCTCTTGAAAGAGGGAGTTCTAGCATAACTGGTGAGATAGGTTGTCTGAGCATAAATCCTGGCGAAGCTCATTGGTTGCTCAGATGTAATTAGTCCTGTAGGTTATCCTTGGATGTAATTGGTCCTAGTGAAGCTCGTAGGTTATCCTTGGACATAATCATCCCTAATGTGATTCTATGCTAGAAATGGCCAAAGTGAAGTTTGAGTACTTCAAGGAGATGCTTGGTGTTTTACAGATTGAGGTTCCTTCCAAGGGGAAGTGATGATTCAGTGATCCATTCTGACATGGTGAGAGGATTGGTTCCTTTCATGGTCAGATGTAAGTGCTATGAACTTTCTGACATGGTGGAAGGCTGAGCTTCACATGGTCAGATGTAAATGCAGAGATGCTCTGATGTGATTGTGGGTTGTGTTACCACATGATCAGCGTAGAGATATTCTGATGTGATTGTGGGATGTGTTCCCACATGATCAGTGTAGAGTCATTCTGATGTGATTGAGGGATATCTTCCCACATGATTAGATATAAGTGTAGAGATGCTCTGATGTGATTGTGGGTTGTGTTACCACATGACCAGTGCAGAGATATTTTGATGTGATTGTGGGATGTGTTCTCACATGATTAGTGCAGAGCCATTCTGATGTGATTGAGGGATGTGTTCCCACATGATCAGATGTAAGTGCAACGTCTTTCTGACATGATCAGGTCAGATGTAAGTGTAGAGCCTTTTTGACATGATGAGGTTGGATGTAAGTGCAGCGCCTTTCTGACATGATGAGGTTGGAATTTAAGTGCAGAGCCTTTCTGACATGATGAGGTTGAATGTAAGTGCAGAGCCTTTTTGAAAAGATGAGGTCGGATGTGAGTGCTAGGCCTTTTTGGCATGGGTTTTGGATGTGTTCCTCCCATGGTCAGATGTGAGTGCTGGGCGTGCCTTTCTGACATGGTTCTTGGATGTGTTCCTCCCATGGTCAGATGTAAGTGCTGGGTGGGCCTTTCTGACATGGTTCATTCCATGGTCAGATATAAGTGCTGAAGACGATGAAGACCTACATGAAGGCTAGGCCTACAAATAGCATGAAAAAGGGTTGTCTCTGTAAAACTTCCTATGGCGAGTAGAATTGAGATAGAACCACTGATGATGACCCAGTGATGATCCAACAGTGATGATCCATATCAAGTGATGATACAAACTTGATGATGATCCAATTAAGATCCAGATCAAATGATGATCTAGACTTGATGATGATCCAGTGATGATCCATATCAAGTGATGATCCAGTGACGACCCAAATCAAGTGATGATCCAGTGATGCTCTAGATCAAGTGATGATCTAGACTTGATGAAGATAACTTAACGATGAATATTACTTCATGATGAAGCTGACTTGAAGATGAAGATGACTTGAATATGAAGATGACTTGATGATGATCTAGATGATGTAGATAAGAAGACTTGTGCTGAAAAATTGTGTCGAGAGAATTCCTTCCTAGTTAAGAGGGAGTGTTGATGTATTTGTAACTATGAAATTTATTCACTTGTATATCTTATGTATTGTACCCCGATGTTCCTATAGGGAAGTATCTGTAGTGTAAACAAGTCATTTAGGTTAACCCTTCATTGCAAGTCAGGGCAATAGTCCCCACAATTGAGTTAAGGTTAACCCTCCTTGTTGATCGGAGGGCAAAGTCCCCACAGTTGTGGGGCACTAGGGTTATTAGACTCTCCTAGAGAAGTTGGCCCTGGTAAGTAATTGTTAAGTGAGGCCGACTTGTTGGAGTGGAAATTAAATGAACGAAATAATATAAATAGAGAGTGAGCCTCTTTATTTATCATATACACACTCACTCACTGGGGTGCATGAGTGAGAGAGGAGAAGCTCTCTCAAGTGAGAGAGAGAGAACAACTGTTGGAGATCATCTTTTCTATCTTTGGGTTTTATTGCTGCCATTGGTGCTCATTCTATCTCTGAGGAAGTTGCGGGGTTTTCTCCTTTATGGTTTTCTTGAGGAAAATTCTTTGTGTCTCTTGTCTCTTGTGATTTTTGCTGTGCATGTTATTCTCTCAGATAATATCCTAGATCATATTGATTAAATGATAAAAAATCTAACACGGTGGTGGGTAATAGGCATGAGAAGATGGTGGGGCTGTAAATTTGGATGTCTGGCCATTACACGAGTGTGTTGAACAATTTGGTCTGTAAACATGGGGAGGTCGTGCGAGAGGTGAATAGGAAGGTGTGGCTCCAGACTGAGCTGCTATGCATGAAAAATCATGGGCGTAACCTGGTTGGGAAACACTTAGGGTGTAACTGAAATGGGGTGGCATTGAAGGAAAGGCTAGGTAAAAGTGAGGATGTTGGGTAATAGATTTGATGAATCCAAAATTAAAATGGGATGCTCCCACTGTATCTCAAAGTGAGGTGCCAACACGGTGAGCATCAGGTATAATGGTATACAGGCAGTTCGATTGGGCGTAGATGAGATCAAACTATTGTTTCTTCAGGATGGCTTCCTCCTCGATTTGTGGACGCTCAGATGCAACGTCCTTAGAGATAGGGGGAGTAAGGTTTTGAGAAACCAATCTAAGAAAATTATATCATCTAAATGGATCTTACACAGGCTATAGCAGCGTCGCCATTTATGGATATGATCTGTGATATGGGTAGATGTGTTTTGTCTACATGATAATAGAATTTCCTAGCATCCACATCATATCGAATGAGTAACTGGAAATACTAGAGAAACATTGAGGCTAACGAGGAAAATTCTGGGTAGGTGGCATGAGGCAGTTCGATGTACCATTTGGTTGCAACACTTGTGAGTGTGTGATGGAATAATTGTAATCGAACTGAATCATCCGCTATGATGTTAGATGAGCACCATAAGTGGAATGCCATAATATTGTTTTGGAGGTCTTCTCCCGCCTTACCCTCAAACTTAGTGATGTCTGAGGGGTGTTTGGTAGGCATAGGAGGCCATAGTGGGTTATAACAAATGGGTTCATTGGTCAATAATTTCAAGTCAAGAAGGTTGAGACTAGCTATAAAAGGTAGACTAGAATCGATAGTTGATTGAGAAGGGCCAATAATGTTACTGGCACCAGTAGGAATATAGTTCCTATGGATGACTGGGGGTGGGTAAGGTTGAATTTCGACAATAGGAGTACTCATTGGGATGGTAGGAATATCCATAATAGAAATGGAAGGGAAAATCCCCCCATGAATGAATGGTGGTATGGTAGGAACCAAGGTGGTTGGAGTGGGTCCACCACTAGTGGGTAGCAGACCAACAACAGTGTGTGTAGTGGAAAAGGGTGCACTAGGACCAGGACCTACAGGTCTAGTGGAAGGGATACTCGTGATGATGGGTGGAACAGACACAATCCCACTACCAACTGCCCCCCCTGAAAGGGATCAGGATGTGCACCAACCATGGGGATAGATGGGGAAGTGAACAAGTTAGGTTCAGATTGATAGGAATTTGAATCAAACTCAGAGGCAGTATGTGGCTCCGAGGGTGGTGAAAAATGTCGAATATGGATCTAACAATGACGGTTCAAGGAACCAAAATGAGGGGTGTGCCCCCTAATCCTATGTGAGTAATGTGGTGGAGCTATGATGACTTGGTGGTGTGATATAAAATGAATGTAGGCATAAGGGTGTCAAACGCAGGATCAAAAACCCAACTACAACTGAGTGTGCAGAAGGAGAGCGTATAAATGGTGGATCACAGGCCAAAAAAGAAATCTCTAAAACCAAACTACAACAATGTGTTACAGTAGGTGAGTCTACAATAAAGTGGCCAGAAATCCAACAAGAAAAATTTTCTATAAATGAAAAATGACTCACTAACCTATGGTGTATGAGTGCAAGAAAAATCTTAGCTACAGGATGGAAGCCCCTCACAAATTGTATCCTTTGCAGGGTGATGAAATCCCAGTCAAACAATACAAAATGTAAGAACAATAGGCTAGAGAATCCAAATATCGAGAGGGACCTCCAGGTAAAAGAGCCCTAGATAGAATGGAAACTAAACTACCTTGTTCATGACACGTCTGGAGTCGTTTACTAGCACTTCGGCCCTTTGGCCCTTGAAACCCTGTATAATATGGAATGCATGAGGAGGACTATGAAGGGTTAGCCTTCAGTGAAAATTGGAGTGTAGTATTCCACCCTGAATTCTGAAACCCCTTCGATGTGGCTTACTCTCGTAGAGTGGGGGGCCCTCCGATAGACTCATCATGATCGTTTCAACAAGTACAAGACGATTTTGGTCCCCTAATGGACAAAAACTATGTCTCAAATGTAAGTGAAATAGGGGTGTTATTTGTATTCCTATACCCAATGTCCTAACTTAGCTAAAATATTGTTTTGGTCCTCAAATTAGGCCACAATGTTGGTTGTATTAAGTTAATTTTTAGGCTAGCTTGGGGTCATGAAACAAGCATTTTTTTCTTTAGGGTGTGAGATGTGTGTAAATGATGTGTATAAAACTCAACTATCTCATGGATGAGACATAAAGATGAAGATAAATAACAGTAAATGATAGTGAATATCATGCAAAATCACAACTAATTCTTCCATAACATAAAATAAATAGAATTAAATGAGCGCAGAAGGAACTAACCTGGGTTTAGGAAACACACAGGGGGTTTCAACTACAAATATCGACTCAAGGGGCTCACATACAAGGAAAAATACCACCAAAAAACCAAGGGGATGTAAAGGATCATATCTGGACAGAAATAGGCCAAGAAGGGGTAAAACACAGACAAGGGACCTGGAACAAGGATCTCTAACACTAAAAAGGGCTGAAAAAATTGCAGGTCACACCTGTCGACAGAACAGGTGTGATTGGGGTCATACAGAACTGGGAAACAATTACAATTGGGGAAGAAAAATAGTCTCAAGACTCGGGTCGCACAAAACAGGGGAAGAAGCACGACAAGTCGCACAAAACTAAGTCAAAATAGTGATCAGGGTCGCTTTGAAAGCCGAGACATGCACGATCTGGATTTTTGGTCTAGGTCATACTTATAGGGGGGAAATGCATGACCTGGTTTGCACTTATCAGGAAAAAAAGGTGCAATTGGGTTGTATCTTTCGGCCGAATAAGTGTGACTCAACCGTAACTGATTTTTTTTTGAAAAAGGGCTATTGGCTTGGGCCGGGGGGCAGGCACTTAGGCAAGGCTGATTCAGATCTGCTCTGAGGCGGTCAAATATGTGATGAATGAAGGTACAAACCAATAGGCACATCTATAAAATAAAATATTCAAAAGGATCGACCGAGTGGAGTGTCCACAAATGTAGTGGGGATTTCTCCCCTACTATGTGCAAAAGAACCTACCCTAGATCTTTCAGATCATAGGGTAGAGTTCAACAATGGAAATGGAAACAAGAACAACAATAATAATATTTTTTAGTTTTTTTCAAATATATTCTACTAACTAACAAACATAAAATCATTCATACCTTTTTCTGCAATGTGGGCCACCATAGCCGTCCAAAGAAATGGTCTCGAAACTCCACGGTTTGGGTCTCTAGTCTCTTCTATGAATGGTTTTCAAATGGGGAATGGATTCAATTGGGTACAGATATAGCTCAATGTACACCATGGGAGATGATATGGCAAGATATGAGAATAATGGCAGAAAAGTGTGTTTCTCGAATGGCCAAAAAGTTCAAGGATGTAACAAAATGTATTTTTGGGGAGACCTTCAGAATGTATTTATAGGATGGTCTAAGATTTCTTGGCCCATGGTAATTACCCATGGTATTTATCTATGGTATTTTGTCCCATTGTCATTTTTAGGGTTTTTTGGTCCTTTTTGGAGAGAGTGGGGATAAATCACAATAAATGCTCAACTTCCCTTCATTTATGCGGAAGGAATAATAATGTTTTGGATCATTTTTAGTGGAAATTTAGTTGTAAAGGTCAAAATGGAGAAAATAATGGCGGGAATATGATGTATGACTATGGTTTATACCATGGAGAACTAAGTGAACAATGGCATTTAAATTTTGTTTTGAGATGAAACAACTAAATGAAGGTGGGATGACATTACTCCTCCCAACCTTGATTTTGACATGGAAACAACAACAGATATTACAACACCTCACAAACAAGTATTTAAATGAGTGTATGATTGTAGGATTTAAGAATTAAGTTAGTTGCAATTGTCAATTTTTTAATGAGAAATCAATCTTAATGTCGTTGTGTTTCCACAAGTTCTTACTAAAGAGATTGAGAATAAGTATCCATCTGGGCTTAGCAGATCACCTATTATTCAAATAGCTTGTGTGAGATTAATTAAATATTTGATGTGAAATGTATTGTTTTTGTATGGTTAATTTACATGTTTTTTCTACTAATGAAACATATTATAGGTTTTTATGCAAGTTCCATCTCCCACAATTCAATAATCATACCCACACATCCCTCCATACCTTCCACCTAGTTCATTTTTTCCATAGTTCACGTCGATTCCTATGTCTAGGAACCATAGCCTCTTGATTGGAATACCCATCTCTGCCCTAGGGTGATCCCATCCTCATACAACCACTCGGGCTATATCATCGCCCACACCCATCCACTCTTGTGGTTTCCTCACATGTCCAACATTTGTCTCCATCAAATCCATCCATTTCTCCTACATCAATCCTCACCCATTTACCTACATCAACCCCCTCCCTCCTACCTATATTAAACCCCTTCCTCCTATCTACGGTAACCCCATTCCCCCCACCTACATCATCCACATCCACCACCATTGCCTCAAACCAAGTTGTATAACCTAGTGCTCCACTTCTTATCCAAGAAGGGAAATTTCCTGGAATGCCTTAGATATTCATGGTGAGATTTATAATTTCATTAAAATCTTATAAAACACGAATGAAATTCATAAAATAATGAATTTTTTATATTATTAATTGGATTTTGTAATTGTTGTATGGAGGCATTACTGAGGGACTTGGATTCAGGAGTCGGGAAACCCAATTACGACATGTTGTCTCATCTCAAGTGAGTACCCAATATTTGAATTATAATTGTATTTTTTTAAGTGTACTAACTAATAGTATTGTGGTAAACCTGATATGTTGTTGTTTCCCTTTTAGAACCTGGAGAGACAGTCTACACATAGTCATAGGAGGGATCAAGATTTCTCCATCTCAAGGAGGAGGAAGATTGATTTTGGATATGATCTTGGGGGTTCCAATGGTGGCCAAAGTGATTGAGACACCCACTATGTATATTAGCCACAATATGGCATTTTGGCCAAGAGATGTTCATTTGTGTCTAGGACACGAGCTTCCCTTATTCCATTTTCGGGAATGACCATCCATTATATGTATTGGGAACACTGTTCCATTTTGTATAAAAACATAGTTCTAGACCTATTTTCAATATATGCGACTTTCATTAGGTGTATATGGCATCATGTTTATAGAATTTTACATTATTGATGTGGATTTGATGTTATATATTATGACTACTACATGGTTCATGGTGAATGTGATGAGTTCTTCTTAGTTTGATTAAATTAATTTATACACTAATATATACTAACTGGAATGAATGGATAGGAGGGTTATAAAATGTATAAAGACATATGAAAACACATGCTTTCTTGATAATTTACTCATATGTGTTTAAGGAATTTATTTATGTTGGAGCATAAAATGATTTTCAAAATTTGAGCTAAATTTGGTTATATTTATGCACTCTCACTAGACAATACTAAATTCACTTAAGAGCCACATCACATAGCACATAATAATGCAATATATTTTAGATCACATACGTATTCCATTAAAATGGGAGTGTGTTATGATGAATACAATCTTATAAAAAAAATCAATCAAATAACTTGATCACCTTATACGACATGAATGCTTTTAATATTCGTTTCCCAAAACACATCATAACACCTTATTAAATAGAGTTAGGATTCAAAATTAGGATAATTTGTATAATTTTAAATTTTTATTATCTATAATTGATCCCTAGAGGTCATTAACAAGTGAATTCATCTTAAACTCCCTCTATGAGGTTTATGTGGTGGTCTAGGGATCTTTGTAGTGCCCATTATAAATCTTGAAGAAATATTATTAGGTATAAGTACTTAGTTTTTGTCCTTCGATCATGGCTAAGGCTATGAAACCCATGCATGGTGCATAAAAACTTTAATTGGTTTCCATATTCTATTAATATACCAAAGGATTTTATCTTCATGACCAATGTAGTGTTTTGGGGCCCATGCATAGACCATAAATTGTAGAAGCAAGTGAAACACCCAAAGTCTCTAACTGTTCACCCTAGACAATGGCCAAGGTCTTGAGAGCCATCCATCGATTGAAAAGACTCTAAATGGTTCCCATGTCCCACTCATTGGACAAAGATTACATGTGGATATCGTGTGTGGTGGTTGAAGTTCTTATGCACGGCCCATGAGTTACGTAATCAAATTTAGACCATAGTTTTCATTCCTAGGCCATGGCCATGGTGATGCAACCTATACCTAGTCTACAATTGTTTTGAACTAGTGTTTATATTACACTCATAGGATAATTATTCCCTATATAGAGTGTGCATGGTGTTTTGATATATTGTACATGGAACTTCAACCCTATAAGCATATTTTAGGGCCAAAGACATTTGTCTTCATCCTTGGACCATATCACGACCTTGAAATCCATGCCTTGTTTGCAAGGCCCCAAACTAGCGACCATATAACTTCTCTTTATATGATTGTCGATGGTTTGGGGCCTTGTACATGGGCCACGATCCCTAGAATAATTTTTATGTCTAATATTTGAGTTGTTTATCATTAGACCATAGGCAGGGAGTGGAGACCCATTTTTACTGTGTAAAACCTCAAAATACTAACCACATATCTTTCAAAAGATAAGTATGCTCGCTACATGGAATTCCAAGTGTCTTGGGGCATTATATGGTTGATTATCCATAGAATAATATTTTAGAGCATAATACCTTATTTTTCATCCTTGGACTATACTTTGGGACCATAGAGAGATCTAGTATAAATCACCTATATTGGTTCCCATATCCCATTGGTAGAGAAAACATTCCCTTTATAGCGCCATTGGTGGTGTAAGATTTCTGCATGTATGGTCCATGAGCCCTAGAATCATATATTAGGACCCTAGCTACTAGTGGATCAATCCCTAACCATTATGAAGGACTCCATATCTATCCTTGGCATGAAAATACTCGTTATTCATTCTAACTCATATGCCAAATATTTTCTTTATAGGGTCAGTGTGTTGGTTAAGGGCCTCATGCATAGATGATGAGCATTAAAATCATCCTTTAGGGCCTAACATTTTTTATTTTTTTTCTCTAACCCTATGTTTGGGGCGCAAAATCTCAAACCAAAGTTCATAACCCACTCATAGGCTAAAGCTTCTCCATGCACAACATGCGAGATAGTCCAAGGGCATGTTCATGGCCAATGAGCCCTAAAAACATATTTTAGAGTGTACAGTCTTGGTTTTATCCATGTTCCATTATAGGGATAGGACACTATTTAAGGTGCATAAAATATTGAAATGGTGCCCATATCACATTCATAGAAAAAATTATTCCTTTTTTTTGAAGCACAAGGTGGACTAGGTCCATCTACATGGACCATCCTCCATAAAACCATCTTTTAGGGAACATGACCCTAGTTTCATCCCTATACCATACTCAATATCCCAAGGCCCATTCTTGATGTGAAAATCCTCTCAACAATACCCATAGATACTCGTAGATTAAGAAACCCACTTTAAATTGAATGTGAGATGATTTGGAGATCCATCCATGATTCATGGGTCATAAAAGAGCATGTCAGGGCATATAATCGTAGGTTTCATCCTTGAACCATAACTAACACCATGATTCCCATTTGTAGTGTGTAAAAGTGTGAAATTGTGTCCATATCCCAATTATAACATAAATATTCTCATTTCTAGGCATAATTAATTAACTATTAGAGGTATAACCCATAAATCTATCAATACCACTATCATGTCTCAATAACATACTAATATTTTTCCATGTTGTTTATATTTGAATGAGTGAACTATTTGTTCTTGCTTGAATATCTATGTTTTTAGAATCACATCACTTCATTGAAATCATAGAAATCATAGAAATCCCAGGTGAAATGAGTTAATGACTATTCTTAATCCAATAAGTAAGTTATGCCCTACTATACCACATGTAAAATAAACAAATTCAAACACATGCCATTCCATACACAAGACATAAAAAAGAATGTGATAATTTATTTAGTATTAAAGGGAAAACAAAATATGTGACAAGCACCTTGAAAAGAACCTTTATAATTTTTTCTAAACATCATGTCACATGAGGGTAACCCTTGTTTCTCTAAGAAATTTTTTTTTTTACTGGCAATGATTTTGCAGGAAGTGTTTATGATGGAAAAAACACACCAGGTTCTATGTTTAACTTTGGCTCAAGTTTTATAGCATGGTCATCAAAGAAACAACCGATAGTGACCATATCCTTAGTTGAAGTAGAATATGTTGCAGTAACTTCAACCACATGTCAATTTGTTTAGATACAAAGAGTATTACCAGATCTACAACACTAGAAAGAAGAGCCAACTCATATTTTTTGTAATGATAAACTAACAATTTATTTATTGAAGAACCATGTATTTCAAAAAGGGTGTAAACATACAGACACTAGATTTCATTTTATTAGAGAGCTAGTAAATGATCAAGTAATCATTTTTGAACTTTGTAAATATAAAGAAAAATTATTTAATATATTTACAAAGCCAATGGAGAAAGAATAAATTAAGAGTCTATAATGGTTGTTTGTAAGCCTAGCTGAGACTTAAACTAGCAGGAAATGATGCATTTTTGTTTTTTGAAAGATGTTATAGTTATCATGGTTGTAAAATTTAAGGGAAAGTGATAAAATGTGATTTCATTTCCACGTAGTGTACACATTCATATGCAACTTTTATAAATATTAAATCTTCATATACCATGTTATTACTCACCAAATGAAGTACTAAATTATTGTTATTGTGTGGCTGTGTGTTGTACATTTTTCCTGGCTGGAGAATATCTCAAGAATTGAAGTTCTCTCCAAGGCTATATCCCGTGCAGACTCTAATATGTTTTATGGATTTTAAGTCATAAAATGTATATATCATATCATCCTTTTCTGTAAATTTTTCAACCATTCAGCCATGCGATATTTCATGGTGGCTCATGTATAAATATTTTTTACTAATACAATTTTTGGGTGCGACATTTTATTTTTTCTCTTTCTCCTTTTTTTCTCGCATTCACCTCCAGGCCTTGTGCCTTCATTATACTAATTTATTTTAGAAATTGTTTCCTTATGTGTTTAATTACATTGGAGATGAAGTAATTACAGAGTTGTTTAATTCTTTTGAGATGGAGAAATAATTCAAATTAATGTTTTTGTTACTGGCAAACATCACAGATGTATTCTTCGTTCAGTAACAGGCATCATAATATCAGTCTTAATAATTCTAAATTGATTTATGGTACTATAAATCAAATTATTTCATGGTACTATAAATCAAATTATTTTATGTGAGGGATTGCATGGTTATATCTATATGTGTCACAATATATCATTCAAAATATAATGCCAAAGTAAAACGGTGAGAAATGAGAGTCATACACTATTAGTATGAATTTTGATTCTATTACATTTGTAATTTCAGATATTTAAGCTCTTTTTAGTCTCGAAGGCCTATTATCCATTAAAAACCCTATGCATGGCCCATTACCCATAGTGAGATGGTCCCATGCTTGGTGTGAAAAAACTTACAATTGTACCAATATTACACTTATCAGGAAAGATTCATTTTATATGGATTTTTGTGTTTGTTTGGGACCTTATGCATATGTTCTTTATAACCATATTTCTGGCCTTAAGACATTTTTTTATTGTTGGACCGTGGCTAAGGCCCCAATATTATCTCCAGACTAATTCCATCTACAATGCATATGTGGTGGTTCCAAACATATGCATGATCCATGTGCCCTAGAATCATATTTTAGGAAATATTGCATTAATGTTCCTCCTTATATAGTAGCAAAGTCCTTGAGACCCATTTTTTGTGTCAAAAACATTGTAATGGCAATGACATTACACTTATGTTTTAAAGAATATTTCCCTGTACAATATTTTTGTGGTAAATTGAGGTCAATTGCATGGACCATGGACCATGAACCTTACAAATGTCTTAATGGTTGTACAATGGTTATATTGATTAGTGATCATATAAGCTAGATATTTAGGGTTTTGTCTAACCATATTTTAGGTTCTAAAGAACCACAATTTTATGGGGGGGACTATTAATGATTACAAAATTTTAAGAGAAAAGGACTATTAATGCATTATCCACTTTCATAAAAATATCCAAACTATTACTAACTTCAAGGAAAATGAAATTTAAAAATTTTAAGAGGAAAGGACTATTAGTGCATTATCCACTTTCATAGAAATATCCAAACTATTACCAACTTCGAGGAAAATGCAATTTAAGGCTCATGAGAAATATAATGGTAGTCTGTTTTGGTTGAGAAGTTAAAACATATGAAAGTAATTCCAAATTTCACCTCATGTATATGTGTCTTAAAATTAGTTTTCCCTATTCTTTATTAGAGTCTCTATTCTAGCTTGATCCATGGACAAGAATATTACATAACCATTGTCCCCGAGACACATCCTTATGTACATTAGTGGCTTTCCTTTGGTATTTCACTATGAGAAAACTAGATCTAGATATAATTTTATCTTATCAAGAGTATACCTTCAATATATTATCATGAAATTAGGAAATATGAGCTACTCTTCCATGTCCTAATAGGCTAATGGTACATATTATGGATAGAGGTCTCACACATGGACCATCAGCTACAAAAATACATTTTATACCCTAGAACACATTGGGTTTTACTCTTGACCACACCCTTATCATCAAGAATAATCCTTATTGTTCTAAATCTTAAAATGACCAACACATTGAACTCACATGGAAAACATTCCCTACTTAAGATATAGGTGATGGTATGTGGGCCCAAACATAGCCTATGATATGCAAGGGGAAATATTATCTACTAATATGGTGGATATTGACCCTAAAATACTATATCCATGAGAAACATTCCTATTTAAAAGGCCTTGAAATGGACACCATATTCAACTCACATACCAAATATTCCTTATTCTAGGAATTTCCAATTTCTCAGGATTCCACACATGCTCAGTGAGATGAAAATAAAACTTTTATGGAACAATATGATGAAAATTTACCTACAAAATTATCCATATCCCAATGGACCATTACAAGTGTGACAAATATTTAAATGGAGACATGATTGAAGTCATGGTTTTAAAGACTCCTATTGCGTGATGGATTTATATCCTAAACATGGACCATACGTCCATGTGTGGATCGTGAGACCCAAAAATAATGTTGTGGCCTACATTTTTGTTTTTCCTTCTATACCATGAACCTATCCTTGAGAACTATCCATAGTGTGAATAAACTTGAAATGTATAGTATATTAAAGTCACAAGACAACGATTCTCTATTTAATGTATATGTGATGGCCTGAGAATTTACACATGGTTAATAAGATGAAAAAATAAGATATTATGGCATAATATTGTAAGTTTTGGCCCCAGACCATGACCATATCCTTGATAACCATCCCTGGTATATGCAATTACCTTGAAATCACCACCATATTGAAGATGCATGCCAAAGATTCCATACTTACAGAATCATTGATTGTTTGGAGGGTCACATGTGACTTGATAATCTTGAAATTAGATCATATTGATTAAAAAGTTAGTTTTTACCTTATATCATTCACATATCCTCAATAACCATCCCTTGTGTGTTAAATATTTAAATGGCCACCATATTGAGATTACATGCCAAATATTATTATGCTCAAGTCATGTGTGCTGGCCTATTATCCCACACATAGTCCATTAGGTTTAAAGTCAATTTAATGTTCCAAGGACTATTAATTTTAGGTTCTAGTGCACCAAAATTGTAAAGGGAAAGGACTATTAATGATTACAAAATTTTAAGCAAAATGGAGTATTAGTGCATTATACACTTTCTTAAACACATACAAACTATTACTAGCTATAAGACTAATTTCACCTGAAATCAGGTTTAAAACATGAAAGTAATGCCAAATTTCATCTTATGTAGATGTGTCTTAAAATTAATTTTCCCTAGTCTTTGTTAGAGACTCTATTTGAGATTGGCCCATGGACAAGAATCTTACATAGGCATTGTCCTTGAGACATGTTCCTAGGTAGGATAGTAGATTTCCTTTGATATTTCACCATGAAGAAACTAGATCTATCTATAATTAGATATTGTGAATAGAAGAGATTCATTATCTTCTTTCAAAAAAACTTCGGGAGGAATTAGGTGATACGAGATACTCTTCAATGTCCTAGGATGAATCATTAAGGGGTTGTAAAAATCCTGATTTGATTTTCTAGGTTTGTTGGTACAATAAAGTGCATCCTTGAATGAACCTCACTACCTCTTCCTACCTTCTTGACCATCCCACATACAAGTAGTTTCAAGTTGTGTGACATGTAATCTCACCTTTGGACACTCAAAACTTATCCAACTTTTGAACAACACATCTTCGAGATGGAAATCAATGTTGTTATCAACTTTCTCTTCATGGAATACTTGTCCTTGGAGTGATTTAAATATCTAATTGAATTTTTGATTTTCTATGTAAATTCCTATTTGTATGCACTATGGGTAGAAGGATCCATGTACATAAGAGGAAAAAATTGCAAGTTTTAAACATGTACTAGAGAGAAGTAAAGAATACATATTATTTTAACCAAAATAGAGATTACACAACAACATTCACACATAATATGTTAACAATATCTTAAAACCCTTGAGAGTGATGGTCTGAAAACATATTTGTATTTCACCCACAACATGATGATTGGAATTTTGGAACAATTGAGAGCTTTAATCTCTCATTTGACCACTGCTTCCACAAAGGAATAAATGTTTGAAGACAAACTTTTCTCTATAGAGGTTCTATTCCATGACCACTTAAGGGACAAAACCCAATTTCCATAACTCCTATAGTGGAAAGAATACATAGCATGTGTATTAATTGTCCTGAAAATCCTAAAAAATAAAGTTAAATGCCTGAAAAACTATAAAAAGTGGGGTGTTTAATGAAAACAATAAAAAATTATGAAAAATTTTAGTTCCACATTCATGTTTAGAAATTGAGTGCATAAATACCAATGCTATATAAGGAAGGAATATGAGATGAATTAAAGGACAGAAAGTGAAAGTAAAGGCATGCTGGATGAATTGAAGGCTAGAAAGGGCTTGAGTCTACTACAAAGTATTTTGGGAATCAAGGGAATGGAGGTAGAGGAGTGAATCTAAGCAAAGGATAATCCTAGGAACCTTCAAGGATTGTAAGTATTTATTCAATTGAATCTAATACGAATCAATTCAATTTCCCCCAATTCTTGTTCAATGGTTTCCCTCCAAGTTTTATTTTGAATTTGAATTGGTAGGAAACTAGATATATATTGAATTTATTAAATATTGTTTGGTAGGATAGTAGGAAGTATTTTTTTTGGTTATATTTGTAGGTGTTAAAGAGATTCAAAGGGCTGCAAGATCATCTATCAATAAACTCCATCAAACTTCAAGGTTACAAGAGGTATTCTCCTCTATTCCTCCCCTTCTCAAAATCCATGAAATAAAGCTTAAGATATTAGGTTGATTGCGATAATTTATTTGTATCTCTGTCAATTGGGATTCACCCACCCCATATAAGCAGGAGAGTAAGACATAGCTTTAGTTGTAGAAACTCCACTAACAGAATGACAACTCTGTTGGAGATCTTGGGCTTTAAATTTTTTATTTATTTATTTTTTCCTAAATTTTGGGTGTTATTTCATTTAAATATTTCAAATACTTGCCTAATTTATGTCACAAGACATCATATCCAAGTCTAGGAGTCTTTGACAATCCAAAACCAGCCTAGATCAACCTTTACATAGTCAAAATTATTGAAAATTCTTACACAAGATTTGCATTCTCTTGATCCACATAGGTCATAGTGGTGAAAAAAACCTATAAATGTAGGTGATACACTTTTTAGGTTTCATGGACCTTCCTATATATGCAGTTATTCGCTGACCAGTTGTGTATTTGCAGAGGGTATAGTGTTTTGGGTGTAACTTGGGATTGGATTGTCCGTTTTGAGTGATTATTTTTGTTGTATTTAGATTAGGAATCCTAAAAAATATATATTATACATTTATTACACCTAATCTTGCTAATATTTTGGTACTATTTAATCATTTCAAATATTCATGTGCTTACTAGCTTGAAAATTGTCAAAAAACTAGGAATTGCAAATCACTGGTTTTGGCCTATATTTAGGGATGAATTTGAAATTTTCAGACTTGTAGTTGAAAATAGATACCTTTTAGGACCCATATGGAGTATATTTGAATAAATTAGGATCAATTTCACTTGAATTTGGAATTCTTAGAAACCTCCTTAAAAATATAGGAAAATCACTTTAATTAGTATTTTTTTTAGTTTTGTTCAAGTTTTTCTTTAAAATATTGTTCATATATGAGTATTTAGGACATATTTATCATTAATATCCTTTATTTCACTATTAATGGATGAAATATATTTTTATTTGGTCTCTTAAATCACTTGTTTTCATAAGAAAATTGTCAAAAATTGAAGAACATGACACATTGTTTCAATTTATGAACCTTTAGGCCATGAATTTTGAGTTGCATGAACTTGTTGGCCTGACACACAACATGAAATCACATATAAGACAAATTTATAATAATCATTTAAATAAAATGCACAATTTGTTTTGGACCTCTCACTTATGATAAATTCAAAGGAAAATTTCCCTTTAAGAACCATAAGAATATGTATTAATCAAGTAAACTTATTTTGGATGGGTTAATTTTGAATTTATTGAATCACAATTAGAAAAAATTGTAGTTTCAATCTTCAATTTTCTTGTGATAAATTGTGCTCGAGCCACAATTATCCTCTTCACTTGAACTCTCGGGTGATTCTGTGAACACGAAAGTGGATCTCAAGTGTAATAGTCTATATTTGATTTTTTAGCATAATTTTGAGCTCTGTGTATCTTCTTCACTTGCACTTTAGGGTGGTCCTATGAATGAGAAACATGGATCTCAAGTGTAATAATGTAGACTTTGATTTTTGAAGCATACATTTTTCGAGCCCTGCATATCCTCTTCACTTTCACTTTCAGCTGGTCTTGTGAATGAGAAACAAGGATCTCAAGTGCAAAAGTTGTAGTTCATAGAATTTCAAAGGGCTATTCGTATCCTATTCACTCGCACTTTCGAGTGGTCATGTGAATGAGAAATATGGATCCCCAATGTAAAGATTTGAAGGAACTTATATTTTGAGATAATTGAACAACTCTTGAAAGTTTAAATTCAAAGAAAAACCGATTGCTTCAAAATATCAAAGATTCATTTAGAATTTTTCATTGATTTTCAAACCATCGATTTGGAACATTAAATTAAAATTTCAGAAAGAGAGCATCATGTAATTGTAAAATCAAATTTGAATCATAACCCTACATTTAAACATCGGTTTGGGAGACTTATTAGAAATAGGAAAAACATTGAACATTCAAACATTTTCCATTTCCAATCAGCAATAGTTCAATAATATTGAACACATATTATGTTTGAATCCAACCTCTTGAACCCTTGATAAAAAATTGGAAACCTATTTGAAAAGAAGAAGTTAATAATTTGTGACAATAAAACATCATTTCTTTAGAAATTTTCTTTTTCAAATTTGTAAAAGTGATTCTATTTTGAAATTTGCATGTTTGAAGGATCTCAAAGAACCTCTTACTCTTCCATAGTATAGAAGTTCATTGAAATAAAGGAAAGGGTAGTGAGCATTGTGTATTTGATTGGTTCAACATTTTGAGTCACAAACACCACCAGTTTCACCATCACTCCTCGAAACTGAGCAAACTACTCTAAAATTAATGCTTAATCTAAAAACTATCAAGATTCTTTTTTATATCACCAACATATATTAGGCTATGGCATTGGAATAAGATTGGAGATTTAACACCTCCTTGGACAGAAAATTTTGAAAATAGTATTGATTAAAGAGAGATCAAATACATTAGTACCAAAGAGTGCATGTCAAGAAATCACTTCTAACACATGCGTCAAAAACAAGGTCAACCCAAATTATTAAGGTTGGTTCCCCCCCTCTTGCTTGTTTGGTGGTATATGAGCACATCACAATGTTTCAATTAAGTGACAAGTCCTCGGGGTGACATCACTTTCTTGATATATCTAGTCTAGGTGAGTTATCCTATACTGACAACTATTCCATGTGGTCTCCGATTATGAAGTGGTAAGAATATTTTATTTTCCTATGGCATCACACAGGATATTGTAAGTGGGGAATTCCTATAGTATCGGAGACAAACACAAGGTTGTTTCAGCTCCTTGGGAGGATGAGTAGCCAAAAGCTAACACTTACACCTTTGGTGATTGAAAAATGATGTAAGTGTTTCTCATACCTTCACTATTTATTAGTTGTTGAGTCTTGATGTCCCTCAGGACTTACTAGTTTTTGAAGGAAATTTAATCCATCTTTTCATTGAACTCTGGTTCTTTGTAAAGAAGTTTGCTCACAGATTTTCTAAGGACTTTTTTGGATGTATGGAAACTTTGAATTTTGTTGAGTTTAGTTTCCTTTAGGATTTTTTGACTATATTTTGATATACTCTAATAAAAAAATCATTTTATTAAACTTCAGAGTGAATAATTGCTTGATCCACCCATCAAGGTGGCAGTGAGGAAAGTTACCCAAGTTTTAAGGCCTCGCTACATTGTGGAGGCAGATACATGAACCATATCTTTGTGTCTTGTAAACTGAACTACTGGTAAACCCAATCAAATGTTACTAGAGAAGAACAAACATCAAACCAATTCTTATAATTTTTCACATCATGGACGAAACATGGATAGAATGGATGATCTTACTCTAGTTGAAATTGAAAAAATAGAATATTACACAGTTGCTCACGTGAATGCACCCTTAGCACATCCTTTAAACCTAGTCATGCATACAGAAAGTGAGTGACTGGTTAATATTTCTTGAAATTTGGAATAATATTCAAAACATTACACTTGACACTTTGTCTTCCCCAAAACTTCAAGGGACCACATCAATGCAACCTCAAATGGTTACATGAGGTTATCAAAATCCTCTTGGTACACACAATAGTTGTCCAGGTTATACTTATGGGGGAAACCCTTTACCATGGAATGTTAATATTCCTAGAAGAAATGATGCATCCTAGAACACAAATTCCAATTGGAGCTATCCTTCATCGATAGGAGGAAATGCCTCGGAGGGTCATGCTATGATTTATCCTAGCAAAATTCCTAGGGGAAATACACCTATCAACCCCATTCCGCAGTGGAGTGGTAAGGTTTTAGGAAGTAATCAATCTTTTTGGATCCAATGTTCGAAAGGAGGAAACATACCTTGGATTTATTTTCAATCCCAAGGATGACTACCATGGTGTTCTAAGAATCCAAGAAGTAACCAGTCCTCTTGGGACCTACCTACGCAAGGAGGAGATCCACCCATTGGTCATGTTCTAGGAAGTACCCATTCTTGTTGGGGGAATTATATGCAAGGGGTAATCCTAACTTGGAATGCTAATCAATCCCAAGGACAATTCCATGGTTGGAATGTTAATCAATACCAAGGACAATTCCATCAGAAAGAAATCCATTTATTGATCATGTTCCAAGAAGTACCCAATAAACTTGCACAACAAGATTGAACCCAAAATCCGATGATAAAATCCAATGCAGTATGATGAAATTGACCCTATCGTCATATTTCACCTTTGTAATTATGATTTTTTAAAAATTTACTCCAGTTTCTGTCAGATTTCTGACGACTGTTGAATATTCGATGACAATCATCGGATATTTGAATTCATAGTTTCTGAAAATATGACTCCCAAATTACAACGGTAACTATGATTATGTCGTAATATATTCAACGATAAACTATTTTTAGAAACTATATATTGGGAATATTCTAATATGTTTTCTCTACGAGCGGTAGTTTGTGGAAGTTATAATATTCACATAGATTATTTTACATACAAAAAACTACAATTATTTCAATTGTTACTGTGATTAAAAATAATGAAATGTGAAACTTTATTTTTTAAGATCGATAATCATCATTCAAGCTTGGTATTAGAAAATGTCAAAACATAACAATATTCCTGATCCACAAGATTAAACTCGTGATTTGATTTCTAGATTGTGGGATGGACTAAAAAGAAAGGGTGATGGGAAATGCTATTGTCCATGTAGTGGATTTAAAAGAAGCAGAATAAAGATCACAACAACCAAAATACATTGTAGAGAATATGGGCATGCTGAGGGGGGACATGACTATCGTCCATTGGTAATTTTTTCATTATATATGTCTTTATATTGATTGGTTTTGTAAATTTATGTATCATTTTAATATTTCTTATATTAACTAATATCTCTTGTTGGTTTCATGTGATTATGAAGGAAAGAACTCCAATGGCATAACACCTAGAGGATGTTCTTTCAGAACAAGCAACGATGGAACATGGATCTATGAATAATGAAGAATGAGTTAATGATCATTTTAAAGAAGATGATCACACTGATACTATACTTGAAGATGATATTACAAATACATTGATCCATGTTAATTCAATGTTAGAATGGATGATGATGATGATCATGAAAATGATGACTTTGATGATGTTCATGTTTTACCTCTTCTTGAGAAGGCATACAAACCCTTTTATGAAGGCTCCAACACAAATATTATCTCTGATATATTGTTGATAATGAACTTGAAGGTTATGAATGGTCTTTCAAACACATTAGTCACACAGATGTTAAGGTATGTAATATATTCCATCACATATATATGATAGTGATAAATGTGATCTTTGTCCTTTGATAATTTCATTGTTAATTGATAAGTAAAATTAATACAAATGAAACATGTATCATTAATATTCTTTATATATTATATTAACTAGTTTTTTACTTTAATTTGTTGTAACTTGATAGCTGAAATTTTGTTACCAGCGTCAAATATTTTGATTCGCACATATCGATATTTATCTGTCATCATGAAAGAAATTGGAATGTAGTATGAAGAAATTGATGCATGCACTGATGACCATATTATATATTATAAACAACATGAGTTTGAAATAGAATTCCCAAAATTTCATATCATTAGATATCAAACAGATCAAGTAACAAAAAAGGTTCCTCGCAAGGTTCTTCATATATTCCCATTATTCCATTTTTGCAACGACTTCTCAGGTGCAAAACATAGCACAATTTATGGATTACCATGCACATAATAGAAGTTAAGATGACATTCTCTGAATGCTTGTAGATGGTTCTGCATTTAGAGATATGGAGGGAAAATGACCACACTCTAAAGAAGAACCTCGTAATGTTATGATTTATTTGGCAGCAAATGGTGTCAATCCATTTGAAAAGAAGAGATCTATTTACTCAGTGTGACCTATTTTTTTTAACAACAATAACTTTCCTCCATGGTTGTCAATAAAGAGGGAGCACATAATGTTGGAAATGATTCCAGGTATGTGGCTACCACAAATATTTTTAATGTAGTGGAATCTCATTTGTCGTATTTTGTTGCATAATGTCATATTTTTTATTTTATTTTACTCATGTATTATTTATATATCTTAATGGTTGTAATAATTACATATTTTATATGTTCAAATCAATCAGGTAAGTAACAAGTTAGAAGATATGAATGTATATATTGAGCCTCTTATTGACGAACTACGAAAGCTATGGAATCGAATCACTATGTATGATGTATCTAGACCAATACAACAAAGGAAATTTCAATTACATGCAATGATTGTATGGAAAGTACATGATACCTCAGGGTTAACCCATTTTTTTAGTATGTAATTATAATGTTGACTTTAATAGTATTTAATTTTATGAAATTGATATATTTTCCATGCATGTTTTTTTAAATAATCCATTCAATTTATATAATTATAATTGACAATGTTAATCCATCTCTTTATGTACATTTTCAAACAAAGGGAAAATTTGCATGTTCAGTTTGTGGTCCTACAATCAAATCCCTTCGTTCAAAAAGTTTATGAAAGGAGGTGTTTAATGAGCATAGGCACTTCGTCTATAAGAATCATAGGTATTGAACTACCGAAAAACATATATTCAATGGGAAGCAAGAGACCCCAGAGAATGACCCCTCACATATGGAAGTTCAATATAATAGAAATTGTCAAGGTATAGACATATCAAATTGTCTATCTATCATCATATATGAAATGTTTTGAATCTTTTTTTTATTGTGTGTTGTTTACTGTAATTGATATTGATTTATGTAAATGATTTATAAACTATGATTCATGATGGTCGTCGTGACCATGAAGGCATTAATGGGCTTCCATAAAGAATGAAAATTTATCCAAAAAAATTCAATAGTTGTCGTACTATGAGTAATACAAATTTCTCATATGTTTGATACAATGCACATTGGAAAGAATGTGGTCAAAACATTATGGTGAATATTGGATGTAAGGAGCAACAAAGAAAACATTGTCAAAATTTGCAATGACATTCAAGAATCCAATCATGCAATGAAACATGTCATTCAATTACATAACAATGAACACCAAATTAATATAAACTCACTTTCATGGTTGTTAATGGAGCGACAAATCATTTTTGTAAAAGAAGTCATATGAAAAAATAAATTTCCCACTCGATTTTGTTTGAACATGAATAATATCATAGCCAAGAAAGGTGATTTTGTGGGGGTGAAAATGCATGATTGGAATGTATTCATCAAGGTAATTATTATGGTATTTTTTATCTACTTTTTGTAAAAACTAATGAAAGAATGTTTATATTATTACAGAATGTTCTACCTCTATCTATCCCAGACAACTTCGACAACAATGTCAAACACGTTATATATGATCTTGGAAAATACATATGGTAAGTAGCGATATTTTGCATGCATAAAGTGTTTGTTTAATTCATTGTAGAAATTATATTTGATATTTATTCTATAATTGTTCTGTATTATAATGTTTTTTTGTTAAATCTTGTGATTTGTTTGCATCACTTGTAGATGGTTGTCATCTAAAGAGATCCATAAAGAATATATAAATTATTGGAGGAGAGAAATTCCTCGTCTGATGTGTGAAATGCAAAAGTATATTCCTTCAACATTTTTCAATGAAAAAGAACACTATCTAATACACCAAGTTGAGGAGATTGAATTGTGTGGACTTGTAGACTCAAGGTCCATGTGGATGGTTGAGAGGCACTTGAAATTTTTGAAAGGGTTTGGTTAGACAATGAGCACGTCATAATGGTTCTATGGTGGAGGGATATATGGTATACCATAACATGATGTATATTAGTGAATACCTTCCTAAATTAGCATCAAAGCTTAATTTAGGTCACATTTGTGATCCAGACTCCAATAGCAATTTCAAAGGGGAGTACCTTATTGGAAAAGGTAGATCAAGGAAGGTGAAAGGTAATTATTAACTAGTGGAGATTAATTATATAGTACAATTGATTATTGATTTTTATGTATAGGTCATACTTATTTCATTTTTAATATTCAATATGCATAAATTAAAAGTGTATACCTACATGTTAAGTGAATATACATTTATACTTAATTGTGATTTTATTTTCATGAAGTAGTTGGTTGTGAGTGGGATGCACTTCATTTATACATAGTAAACAATCTTGATTGAATGAAAGTATGTATTGAATGATGTGAACAATCTAGTCATGGAATATCATGGGAAGGTGTGGCTTCATTGGTTAAAACATCTAATCATGATGGAGATACCAATATTATAAAAAGGTAAATTAATTTAGCATATGGTTTAAAAGATAAGTAGGCAGCATACTAATTAGCCATACTATTTATTTTTTTCAATATATTGTTGTACACATTAATTTATTTCCTTGTAGAGCATAAACATGCACTTAATCATGATCAATTCAGGATGTAATATTTATGTGTATGGATTGTTGCATGTAAAACACCATAAGGCTATGTGGTACAATGATCGTAAATTTCACATTAAAAGGTTGGATGAAACAAAGAAAACTTCTGATTGTGGGATAACTATAACCTTTGAGGTGACCAATGCTTCCTCTAGAAGTGACAGACATTCAAAACTATCGGAAAATCGATACTATGGGTATTTGGAAGATATTATTCAGTGTGATTTTAACTCCTTCAAATTAGTTTTGTTTGTTGTCAAATTACATAGGTTACAATTGAATCAACGTGATCTCAATAGAACTATTATTGAACATGATAATGCATTTACCATGGTTAATACAAGGTTATGTGATCTAGGAACATAGCCTATGTACTTCTAATCCAATGTGAACAAGTATTTTACTCTGAGGTTCCAGGTAGAGGGGGTTGGCCATTTTTCATGAGACACAATCCAAGGGGAAGGACCATAAAGTATAATGTGGAGGAAGATAATAAAGAGGGTATTGAAGAATAAGATGATGTTGAGGATGATCAACATGAGTTAGAGCATCATGTTCTAGAGGAAGATGATGAAGAATTAGATGATGTAGTAGATAATGTCTATGAATACAATATTGATGATGACATAATGATCGAAACTGACATCGATGAAGATGATAATATGGCCAATATTACAATGTTGAATCTGGATCGAATGATACATACAACGACTTACATGAAGAAGATGATGAAGTCCATTGAAGTGTATGAGGTATGCCTTAATATATATGCTCTACTCTATATATGAGGTATTTTAAATTTTTCTGTCATTTTCTTATATGTTGGCATATGCTATAAGAGACATTGCTTCTTAAGTATGACAAAAAACACATGAATAAATTATTTTTTTGTACATAGATTTTGTTGAGTTATGGGGAATTGAGAGTGATTTGAGGGGGGGGGTCATATGAGCTTCCACCTTCATGTGGTTGGCCCTTTTTAGTAGATAATATTAAATTATTCTCAAAATAAAGAGAATATTGGTAATGAAATGCTCTTTTTTTTATCGTCATCATCATCCTCATCCTCATCCTCATCATCACCATCATGTGGTCATCATCACCATAATTATCATCATCATCATCAACATCATCCTCATCCTCATAAGTATTATCATCCTCATCATCATCACCACCACCATCCTCATCATCCTCCTCACCCTCCTCATAATTATCATCATCATCATCATCATCATCATCATCCTTGTCCTTTTCCTCATCCTCGTCCTCATCCTCATCCCCATCCTCATCCTCCTCATCATTATTAGCATCATCACCATCATCATCATCCTCATTATCACCTTGTAATCATCATCATCATCATCATCATCATCCTCATTATCACCTTGTCATCATCACCATCCTCATCCTCATTATCATCAATACCATCCTCATCCTCATCGTCATCCTCATTGTTGCATTTCCATCATCATCCTCACCCCCGTCGTTATTATCATCATTGTCATCATCCTCACTGTCATCATCATTATCATCATTGTCATCATACTCATTTTTATCATCCTCATTTTCATCATCATCATCATCATGTTATCATCATCATCATCATCATCATCATAGGAACAAAGCTATACTCCATTTATAGAGTTTGTGGCAATTTCATTTTTAAATAAATGATGAAACTTGGATGTAGACAACATTTCATTTTTAAATAGATGATGAATCTTGTGTAATTTACCATGAATAACTTGATTATCGACATTATTTCCCTTGCACTATATGTGGGAATGTGCATCTCAAACCAGATTTAAAAGGCACAACTAAAATACATTGTACTTTCATGAGTAGACGTGGCCAATGACGTCAATGACCTCTGAACAGGGCCAACATTGAAATTTCCACAACTTCTTTCAGTATGCATTGAAATTTGACTTGGGAAGACTGTATGCATGCCTTCATGATGTGGTAGGATTTCCAGACTCAAATATGACTCACCCACCCAATAGTACTATATATGACTAATGACATGCGAATGGGGCCAATGTTGAGATTTTCTTCAATTTGTGCTTGTATGGACTAAAATTTGTCATGGTTAGAGTGAACACATGAAATTATAGTATGGAATGGGTTCGAGACTCAAACATGAGTCACACAAAATAATATTTGACAATCAAACAACAAACTTATTGAATAAATGTGTGAAAGTGATGAAAGTGTTCTTTTATCGAATAAATGTGTGAAAGTGATGAAAGTGTTCTTTTATCAAATAAATGTGTGAAAGTTATGAAATTTTTCTTAGGAAATTTTTTTCCTCATCCTCATCATCCTTATCATCCTCATTCTCATCATCATCATCATTATCATCATCATGATCATCATTCTCATCATCACCTTGTCACCGTCGACATCATCCTCATCCTCATTATTGTCATCATTGTCATTATCGTCCTCATCATCATCATCATGCCCATCCTCATCCTCATCTCCATACTCATCATTGTCATCGTCATCATAATCATCATCATATTCATCATCATCATCATCTTCATGATCACCATCATCCCCATCATCATCATCATCATTATCATCAATATCATCATCATCCTCATCATCACCTTGTTATCGTCATCCTCACCCTCATCGTTATCATTGTCATCATCATCATCGTTATCATCTTCATCCTCCTCCTCCTCCTCCTCCTAATCATCCTCATCCTCATCATCACATTGTCATCGTCATCATCACAGTCATCATCATCCTCATTATCGTCATCATCATCCTCATCCTCATCGTCATTATCTTCCTCATCATCGTCATCATCCCCATCCTCATTGTCATCCTCATTGTTGTCACTATCATCCTCATCCTCATCATTTTCATCGTCATCATCATCATCATTTCCATCATTATCATCATCATCATCATTATCATCTTCATCATCATCCACGTCATCATCATCCTACTCATCATCATCATTATCATCATCACCATCATCATCATCATCACCATCATCATCATTATCATCATCAACTTGTCATCATCATCATCATCATCATCCTCACCATCATTATCATCCTCACCATCATTATCATCCTCATCATCAATATCATCTTCATCCTCCTCCTCCTCCTCCTCATTATCATCATCATCATCCTCATTATCACCTTTTCATCGTCATCATCATCATCCTCATTATCACCTTTTCATCGTCATCATCATCATCAACCTCATCCTTATCATCATTCCCATCCTCATCCTCATCGTCATCCTCATCATTGTCATCATCAGCATCATCCTCATATTTGTCATCACCATCATCATCCTCATCATCGTCATTATCATCATCATCATCATTATCATCTTCATCATAATCCTCATCATCCTCATCATTCTCAACATCCTCATCATCATCATCATCATCCTCAACATCACCTTTTCATCGTCATCATCATCCTCATCCTCATTCTCATTATCATCATCATCATCCTCATCCTCATCCTCATTAACATCTTCATCTTCATCATCATCCCCATCCTCATCCTCATCATCATCATCATCCTCGTCATTGTCATCGTCATCATCATCCTCATCCTCATCATTTTCATCATCATCATCATCCTCATCATCGTCATTATCATCATCATCATCATCATCATCATCATCATCCTCATCATCATCACCTTCTCATCGTCATCATCATCCTCGTCATCATCCAAATAACAATGGATAACATTTGTGATAATATTGTATTATCGACAGTAATTAAAAAATGGTGATTTTTAATTATTTATCTCATGCCTGATGGTAATAGATATGTATCAATGACTTGTTTTAATATTCTTTCTATAATGGTATATACGACACCTAGAAGAAGTATGTTTACTACAAACTATGAGTATGAAATCTTTTTTAGTCCTTCAATAGTTAAATCCTAGGATTGATCCCTTTCCTCTATTTATTCTACAACTCTTTGCAAAGAAAATTGGATAAGGAGCATCATTGCATATTTATGCCCCATGCGGCTCTTAAAAATTTTGTGGGGATTCCTTTTACTATTGAATCTATCCGCAAAGGATTTATTCACATTATAACTTAGTTAAAAATTTACACAAACTCAATCATAGTGTCAAATGAAATTTCCACATCTATCTTGATCACCATGTTTTGTCTTTTTTTACCCTTGCTAGAGTGATTTTTTAAAATCATAATGATATTTTCAAAGAAATTTTTTTTGGGACAAAATCCAACTCTCCTGTGATATTAAAGTATATATGTCCATTTTCTATGAACTTTGAACATATGTTATATAATACATTACACCATCATATTGGTCTAAACCTAGAGTAATTGGTGATCATTGTCTCTTTTGGAATGAGAACTAAAAATGTGGATTTTTCTATCTCCCAACTTCCCTTGTACTTTAGCTTACTTAACCATTTCAATTATGTCTTATTTATTGATCAAATTCCATTATATTGAGTAGAATTCAATTATGAATCTATCTAATCTAGGAGATTTAATAGAGTGAAAAGAGATTCAAAATGAAATATGTAGGCAAAACCGAAAGGTAACTACCTAGCAAAGATTATGAAGAATCCTTGCTACGAGGTAACTTCTGAAAGATTAGAGGACTACATATAACATATGAAAGACAATATTGTTGTAAACAAGTTTCTATGGGCTTTTCCTTCATAGAAATAATTAATTTGGTGGGTAAATACCAATTAGAATCATGAAGTATAGGTTGATAGCAATCTCAATTATGAAGTATTCTTCATAGTGACCTTTTCCAACATGAAAGGTGGGGAGATAATCCTAAAAAAATAGATCCTATTTCTTTAACTTGACTAGCTTAAACCTGAGGTATTGTATGGAAAGGTTTGTCCTGGAGAAAAGGAACTTTACTCAATTTCGCATCTTAAAATGTATTAACTCATTGTCTCAATAGTTTTGGGAAAAAATTAATCTAAGGGATAGTAAATATGATAGTTACCTTTGTCAATATATTTGAGGGAGCCAGAATTTATGACCTACAAAATATCAATTCCCTGCTCTCCCCTTATTGGAGATCATGTTTCACATTTCAAGGTTGCAGTTGTAGCTAAATGGTTGGATTTCATGGTTCACATTTCATGGTTGGAGCTCACGGTTCACATTTCATGGTTGGATATCACGGGTTGGAGCTCACAGTTCACATTTCACAGTTCGGGCTCATGGGTTGGAGCTCACAGTTTACATTTCATGGTTGGATCCAACGGGTTGGATCTCATGATTCATGGTTCTCATGGATAAATAGTTAAGCATTGGTATCCCATAGACAATAAACATTGGATCAATTTGTAATGCACCTTTTGTCAATAGAACCTAGGGTTTTTAATTTACGGTGAAAGCCTTGGAATTTTTTAATTTACAGTGAAACCCTTGGCATTTTTTTTAGATTTGTATCAATGGATAAAGTCTTCAATGTATCTGAAGATTTATCCAGTGAGCTGTTATTTTCCTCTGCAAATACACAAAGGAAAAATATGAACAAACTCCTCAAATGATCTGAACCGAAGAGATCACTTACTATTCAGAGGATACATTTATGAAGGAGTGCACAAATAATACTTATTTTAATATTTAATACATGCAGAGTAGACAAGAAGTAGATAATTTGTTTAAATGATAGGTTTGTTTATTCTCCCACATGAAACCAAACAAATCCATTGTTTCATTCACTCAACTCAACACATGACCATACCGCCCATGTAAAAATCCAAAAAAAAGAAGTAAATGGAAATAAGTTACATGGGAAGACAATATTCTATCAGATAGTGGTGTTATCACTCAAAATGTACCTCAAGTTGTAAGAAGGAAATTTCGAGTTAACCACAAAACCAATATTTAGGAAAGAAAATCTAGCTTCTTTCTCTCCAGAGAGGGATCTCTCAATTGTTGTTTAACAAGGCCAGATATGTAAATAAAATAAAAAACAGATTGTATTGTTGGTTGAAACAGGGCAAGTAAACATTGGGCTATGGAGTCAAAATATTATTTATGAATCACAATGTTGTTTGCATGGAAAACTTCTACAAAGGCAATATAGCTATTCAGTTACAATCAAAATGCTTTAGTCTGGTGTAAAAGAAGAGATAATGAACAGTCCACTAACATGGGCATCTATTAGAGATGAATCCAATGCTAAATTTAGTGGAAAATACTGGTGAATATCTGAAAATAACAGTGAGAGAATATAAATACGAATTCTGAACCATTAAACACTCATTTTAGACGTGAAGGAATACATAATGAAAGATAATAACAGGAAAACATTCACAATAAGAAGGGAAAACAGATTGTAATCAGGAACAACACATGAATCATTGTAGAAAAGGCTAGAATTTAGCTCTATGATTTATTAGAAATAAGTATTAAAGTACATAACTAAGCTCTCATGGGTTCAAACCCTTTTTTCATCACATTCAATGGTTCTTATACAATTGCTCCATGAGATGAAATAAAAACAAACTGCTAAAAATAGGCATAACTGCCTTTACATGTGTCATTCAACACTTATTAACTACTAACTAATTCTAGAAAGTAAACTAAAGTCCTAATAACTATTCTTCAGCATCAAATTCTCCACAATCTTCCATGTCTTTAACCATGCAACATGTACTTGGTCCTTTTGAATTTTTCCACTGTCTTCTGTTGGTTTGCAGATGGCAATTCCAATGTGGACATCTCCTTTGATAACACGTGCAATTCCACATGATCCATGTATGTATAATTTTACAAGTGAGCACATGCTTCCTTGAAAGAAAATAACATTTCAAACTTGTCTTCCAGCTTGTCTACAATCGTTTTTTCGGATAACGATTGGTGCATATCAACAAAATTTGTGTGATCCAATCTGCATTGACTTAAATTGCCTTGATACTCTTCCTGTGTCATCATAGTGCCATTTTCTTCCCAAAAGAATGGAATTCCTTTCTTAAATAGAGGATCAAACATGTCTCTAAAAAGCTTTAAATGACGTGCCATGATGTCAATTTTGGCCTGGACCATGTCCAAATGCTGATACTTGTTTACTAATTTTCTGGCCTAGGTTATGATAGAAATTCTATCCTTAATATTTTCATTCTTCAAATCATTCTATGTTAATCCATTTAAAATTTTTATGGCATTATTATCATAATAAATAAGATTCTTATTTGATTTCTCTTTTGTTGTTGTCACAATCTGTGTGAATGACTGAATCACAACCTCTTTATCTAACACATAGTCAAGATAAGGTCTCAATTTTCTTGATTCTTCTATAATGGCATCCCAAATAATATGTTTTTCCCCCTACACTGATGATTGACCTGTGACCTTTTTCATTAATTTTTCATTCTTGGTTTGTAATTCTTAGCATTTGGATTCCCAAGCATTTCTCTCTTGTTCCCTTTTCAATGCCAAGATTTCCAAGTTTTATTTTGATTTTTCAATCTAGTCAGCTATATTTCTTTAAGGCTAATCTGCGACATATCCTGGAAAATAGTTTGTTCACTGGATTCAGTATAAGGAGGAATAATTCTACATCCAATCTGGTTCTCTTTCTCTTGCAACTCCTTCTCTTTTTCCTGCAATTTCTTTTCTATCTCATCAAATTTTATTTTGAGAGTTTTCTCACTCTCAACTACAAGAGTCATGTCTTGTTTCCATTGTTTCTCTTTTTCTACAAACTTGAATAATTTTTCCTTCCAATCTATCAGTTCGCCATTCAATCCCTCTTTTTCCTTCTCAAGCTCAACCAATTTAGATGGTTGTATTAGCTTAGTATAAGGTATCTTCAACTTCTTTTTAACAATTGAATGGAATTATCCTTTTCATTCAACAATTTTTGTATTCCTACCCCTTTATCTTCTTGGCTCTTAGCAGCCAGCAAATATGTATGCAATTTCTTAATTTTTTCGTGCTGGGATTTGTTCTCCACCTTCTCTTGTCTTAGCTGATTCTCAATTTTTCTCTTACTGGTCTGCAATCTTGACAATTTCAATGTAACTTTTAACAAATCAGTAAAAATGATGTCCCCAGTTTGCTTATGTAGGTGTATCATATCTGAAATGGAGATATTTTCTAAATTCATATTCATCTCAACAAACCTATTCTTGGTTGCTAGGGCCAAATATAAAGTGTTCTAAGAATAATCTCTAACAGTGACAAGAAATACATCTTGACTAGATATTTTTCTTACTTCTGCATACAACTTCAAAGCTTCCTCCGAAGATATATCCTTATTCTCCTTGTACTTTTCCAATATTTCTATCCTAGTTTTAAAATGAGAGGTAGAATTAGTTGGTGTATAAGAAAATGCATATTCTTTCACTTCAAAGGTAGGACCTATCACTTTCATTTGTTTCTCTTTCCTACCTTTATCTTTTGTCACTTGGACAAGCTTCCCTTCTTTTTCAACTTTCTGCTTCTTTGGATTTCTGGATGTGCCCTCCTCTTATGTATCCATAGCATCTGAGAAATCCCTTTTGTTGGTTCTCTCAGAGTAGCTAGCTAGGGGTGTAACTTTTTTTAGCTGTTGGAACCAAGTTGGAGGTTCGAGATTGTAGCGAAGCGATTTCCCTTATAGACGGAGTAGATTCTTCATGCATATCAATATCCCCTTGAGTCTCATGGAAATAATCTAACCAGTTTGCAGCTTCTGGTATTCCTGCAAATTCAAAATGATCAAAGTGCTTTGTTTTTTGAACATGTCTTCTGATTGAGATAATGTGACAGGGGGTCATAGTTTATAGCAGCTTCAGTTAGAAACCCCATATTTTTCAGAAAATTTTCAATCATTGATAGGGAATCATTATTCTTAATGATAAATGGGCCTACAACCCATGGAAACCTAATCTTGGTAGACTTATAAAAATTCAAAAAATATTCAGTCTCCACTATTAACCTCTTCCTGATCAATTCCATAGAAAATATTCTGGGAGTAAAAAATGCAAATAATATATAGGGATGATGAACAAACCCATATAACCTGATTACTGTACCTTGTTAAAAAAGGAACCAAACACCAACTTTTTTTTCTGGGGATAACTACAAAATCTCTTTGATTTCCGGTAAAACCGTAGGTAATTTCTTCTAAAAAATAGCACTGTAAACATCCGACATGATGATATTCATAAACTTATTGTAGTCCTTATTCATTTCCTTTTTAAGCACCATTTTAGTAAGCTGTAGGTTTTCCTCATTGAATGCCAAAAACATTTTCAACAAATAAGACTGAATTTTGAAACTCCTTGTCTTGTGGAATTCCACTAGCTGAGAATGAATATTCTCAGCTAGGAATTCATCAAATTTAAGGCATGAAGATTATACCAACTGACTAGACTCCTCAGACTCAACTTGTCAAATACTTAAGGTAAATAATAGGCTCATAAGGGGCTCAGTGATGTACTTTTCTATATCTAACCCTAAAAAATGACTCATGAGGTTATAACACACTGGGTTTCTTTGTTAAAAAGGTGGGCATCCACATGGAAAGGTTTATTTTGTGGCTGGACATCAGATTTAAAACAAATTTGAAAGAAGTATTGTTTCTTTTCTATTATGGACTCTCTAAAATACTAAACTATAGACTCTTCATTGTATTCTCTAGACTTCAGGTTGAACTTAGCAGGAACGGAAAGGGTATTTCTAACAACAAGAGAACCAAATGGACATAATATTTTTGAGCTAGTTGTATCCATAATTACTCTTTCAGAGGAGGATTAATTAATGGCACACCAGTCAATGAATTCATGGAAGTTTAGCATTTGGTTCATAGTGAAATAATGGAAGAATGACTGGTATACATTATGAACCTCTGTTCCCTTGTCCTTAGGAAGTTTTATCTTTTTTTTAACAACATCAATAGGCCCATTGAGTAGTATGGTATAAAAAATTTATGCATCTTTGTGTTCAAACAACTCCTCAATTTTATGATATTATAGGTTCAAGGCTTCTAATTCCTCAACTTGAGCCATTTAAATACTTTTCAAATGGAGACAAAGTTCTACCTGGTAGTTTAACAAGTGGCCCAAGTATTCTGTATGAGTTGGCTGCTTCCGCACAGTCCTTAGCTTTCATTTTCCAATGCACAGAATAAACTAATGACTTAATTCCACGTGCATTGGAATTTTATAATATTTTTTATCTTCCTATCGGTCTTGCATCTTTTTTAGTGAAAATACTTCTTAGCCATCCATCCTGTATGACCCATCCTGTGACATTGATCTTTCTTCCAGTTTAAGCCCTCTGTTTCCCTCCTTTGCAATGCTACCTCCCTTATCCTTCACTCAGGTCACAATTGCAAATTGAATTGTAGCCACTGATCTACCTTTATATCAACCTCCATCATCAATTATTTTCATTTTTACTCACCTTTCCTTCCAATTCAAATATCCTTATAGCTCCTATAATTTCCCTTTCCTGAATGACTATCCACCCCTGATTTGAATGTGGATCCATATAAGCCATTGAACTTCTCCTGACTTAACCAATTTTGTTTATTTCCTTTCAAATTACGAATGAGCATGTTTTGGTTGCGAAATGATCCTAGACCACATGTTTTCCTCAGATCAGATATGCACCTTTCATTCCCGAGGCCTTTTAATTTCATTTCGCAAATCCACCAATTTTCTTCTTCCTCACACTTCTAATTTGTGAAATAGTTGTCAGCCATAGATCTGCATCTGTTTAAATCTACACCCTTTATCTTAGCTCCCCTTTACATTCATTTGGTAGCCTTGACAATTTTAATCTTCCCTGCACCTTTGATTTGTGAAATTATCTTCAACCGTAGATCTTAATCCTACCTTCATCTCAACCATCTAATGGTGCAGTCCCTACCAAATTTTACAACTTTGGAAAGTCAATTTGTTTGTGCATATTCAATCTATGAAATGATTCCTTACTGTAGATTGGGATTGGAGTTTAATATGAGCCACCGAAAGATAAAAATCCTACCCAATTTCACAAATCTCCAACATAACTTACCCCTTGCTAGTTCACATTGTGAAATTAATTTGGACCGTAGATCAAGAACCTGTCCAGATATCCACCATTCAATTTTTTTGGGCCTACCAGATTTTGCAGATTCAGAAAGTTTATTTATTTGTGCATGTTGTATCTATGGAATCAATTCCCATTGTAGATCTATTTCTACCCCAGATCATCTTTGTTGAAATATGCGGGCCCTTAAGAAATTTTGCAGATTTGAAAACTTAATTTTCCCATTCAAGTTGATATTGCGAAATGAACCCCCGTTGTGGATTTCTCTCATCCTCTGATCATAACCGTTGAATGATGAAGGGCATACCATATTTTTTTGATATGAAAAATCCATTTATTCTTTCATATTCACTCAACAAAATGAATTACAACCATTGATATGCTTCGATCTATTCACCTGACGGTCGATTATTCTTACAGGTTAACATTTTTCTGCCCATATCAAAATTTATTTAAACCAGGCATCTTACCTTTGCAAAATCATTTTCAACCTTTGATCTTCTTTGTTGTACATCTACGCCCTCCATTTATGTCACCATATAAATCTGAGTGGGATTTCATTTTCAAACTCATTTGCAAGGTTAGAAATTATAATTTTCAACATTTTGCATTCCAAACCTAGGAATAGGTCATATGATATAATTTTTTTTGCAGATCTTACTGTTCATTCCACTGGCCTAACTTGTTCCAACCACTTAGCCCAAAATAGTGCTAACAATTGGATCCAATTGGGGATGCTATCCTCCCTACGAGGTATCAAAGAACCCCATGGACTAGTGTCTGAATTTCAATACCTCATACTTTTTTTTGTATATAAAAATAAAATGAAGCAATAAAAAAACATGGTTACCCCTCCAGATCTTAGGGCCTTCTCTGTGGGCTTCAAATCCTTTGGCTCATCATCTAACTGATTTAAAAATAAATAAATATATATAGGCAATAGTACAAACATTACCTCCTTCCCTTAGGACAAGTAATGTTTTAGAAAATTTTCATTTACTAGGTCTCCCTTCAGTTGAGACCCATCTTGATGCTGCAAAATGAATGGATTTTCCCCTCTGTATGTTGCAATGATATATGGACCTGCCCACATATGATCAAACTTTCCTGGTTCACCATCTGTATTGATTTAAAAGTAAATAAATATATACAGCCTATAGTATAAAAATTACCTCCTTCCCTTAGGACTAGTAATGTTTTATAAATATTCCATTTACTAGGCCTCCCTTCAACTGATGCCCATCGTGATGTTGCAAAATGAATGAATTCTCCCCTCTGTATGATGCAATGATATATGGACCTACCCACATATGATCAAACTTTCCATGCTTTTCTTCCCTAGGAGCACCCCACTTCAAAACCAAACCATTAATCTGGAACTGTTCTTCCTTAACCTTTCTATCAAAAGTGTTCTTCATCTTTTCCTGATATGTTTGCAGTTTATCATAAGCTTTATCCCTTATCTCATCAGTTCTATGATTTAATTTATCCCTCTTTACATGTGATTTGGTTCATCCTCCTACTCTTGCAACAATTTCATGACTGGCACACCTATATTTGCTGGAAAAACAACTTTAGCTCCATATACTAGCTGGAATGGTGACATCCCAATTGCTCTTTTTGTGTTGATTTTGTCATCCCACAAAGAATATTTCAGCTTTGTATTCCTAGCCCTTTTGTTTTCTTCTAACAATTTCTTAATTATTCTTACCGAACTCTTGTCAAAAGACTCTGCTAGTCCATTTCCTTGTGGATAATAAGAAGTAGAATGATTGAGACTGATATGATATTTATAATACAAAATTATCATCTTCTTTGATTTGAAAGCAGTTGCAATATCTGTCACAATCCTCTTGGGACAACCAAACCTAGCCAAAATATTATTTTCAAGAAAGTCCATAATCACAGCATCTATAGCCCTTTTTGTGGGTATTGCTTCAATCCATTTTGTAAAGTAGTCTATTGATGCCAAAATCCATCTATGTTGACCTGAATAATTTGGATTAATTTCCCCAATGATATATAATCCCCACTACTAAAAGGGTGCCTCTACTGAAATTGGATTAAGAGGAAGTGGAACTAGCTTCCTCTTACCATAAAAAATCTGGCATTGGTGACATGTAGTGGTCTCCTTATAAACATCAGAAAACATTGAGGGCCAGTAAAAACCAGCTCTCATAATTTTATTTGCTGTCACCTTCCATGAGTGATTCCCTCCACAATCTGCTTTATGGAATTCCTTCATTGTCTGTTGAGCTTCATTTTCCAATAGGAAATTTAATAGCACACCACAAGGATCCTTCCAATACAGGCACTGATTCAAGATACAAAACTTTGCAGCTTTCAATTTCACATATTTTTCTCTTGTCTTGCTCAACCCCACAGGAGCTTGTGGAGTTTGCAAAACATATACAATATCTGTGTACTATGGAGACAGAAAAATCTGGCATTACCTATATCCCTATATGAAGTTGGTTTGAGTGATTGGACAAGAAATTAAGCTGTAAGGATTCACAATTAGAGTTTTTCATCATTTTTGCAAGTCCTTGCCCTTTGATCATCTTAGTAGGATTGATTTCAATATCGTATTCCAATAGTACAACAATCCATTTTGTTCTTTTCCCTTCTGGATCTGGTTGAGTGAGGATACGCTTTTACCACATTACTTGGAACATATGCAACAATATGTGAATGAAGAATATACATTGAAATATTTCAAATATTTGACCAAAGCATATGCATGCTTTTCCATGATATCATACTTCAGTTCTCCATACCTTAATACCTTACTAAAGAAATCTATGGGTTTCTCAACATTCTGATTATTATTCTGAAATAAGACTCCAGCAATAGTATGCTCTCAGGCATAAGAAAATATTAGGAAATATTTACTGAAATATGGACTTACCAAAATTGGAGCTTCTTCGATGGCTTGTATAATATCCTTGAAATAATTTCTGGAATCCAATGTCCATTTTATCTCATTCTCTTTCTTCAGCATGTTGGTAATATTCCTTAGTGTTTCAACAAATATAGGAATGAACCTCCTCAACACATTCACTTGGCCAATGAATGACTGCACTTATTTCTTGCTCTTGGGTTCCTCAACCTTTAGAATTGCATTGACTCTTTCTAGATCAATTTTAACATCATCTTTTGAGATGATATGTCCTAACAATTTGCCTTCTTCCAATGCAAAATTAGATTTCCAAGGATTCAATGATATGCCATATTTCCTGCATTTCATAAAAAAAACTTCTCCAAATATTTGATATGATCCCTGTCAGACCTGGAATTAACAGTGATATCATCCATATAAAAAACCATAAATTTATCTTTCTCTTTTGCAAAATCAATTCCCATAGAGCACTGAAAAGTAGCCTTTGCATTCATCAAACCAAAGGGCATTTTGACATACATGAATGTACCCCATGGTGTAGTAAATGCAGTTTTTTCTGGGTCCCTAGGAAGTACTTTGATATGATTGTAGCTTGAGAATCCATCCATAATGGAATATGATCCATCTTTGGTGATGGGTAGTTGTCCTTCAATGAAACTTTGTTAAGATTTCTGAAATCTACACAAAGTCTAATTTTACCAATTTTCTTTCTAACAGGTACTAAATTACCTACCCATTTTGAAAATATCATGGTCACAATCATTTTAGCATTGGTTAACATTTTCGCCTCTTTCTTTATTACAGGAAGCAACATGGGATTTATTCTTCTCAGCTTTTGTTAGAAAGGATTTTCCCTAGGTTTTATTGGAATAGTATGAACCACTTATACTATGAAACGAGAACTATATACTATGAACGAGAACTCTACCCATAAAAATGATGATTTTTGCAAAAAAAACACCAAAAACACCCCCCAAATAGAAAAGTGTTGATACCAGTATACACATTTTTTTTTTAGGGTAAAAAATAGAGCCATGGACTAAACATCCCATATTGTTGTTTAACAAAACTTTAAAATCAACCTTAAATTGGAAAAAAAGAAAAATTCTTGAAGAGATAAATTACAACTTTCTGGAAAATTGCATATTAAAGAAAAAACAAATTTCTCTAATAATTTCACCATTATAACCATATAGAAACAAAGAAATTATGATGTGATTCATAATGAGATAATATATTAGACTATACAAGAACAAGTGGTTCATATAAATATTCAAAAACTCCTCTAGAGTTTCAATTAAAAAAATCATACTAGTAAAAATCATCTAACTGCCTCTTCAAATTCATCCATGGATTATGACACCCCATCATCAAAAACTCCTGTAGAGTTTCAATTAAAAAAATCATACTAGTAAAAATCATCTAACTGCCTCTTCAAATTCATCCATGGATTATGACACCCCATCATCAAAAACTCCTGTAGAGTTTCAATTAAAAAAATCATACTAATAAAAAGCATCTACACTGCTTCTTTAAATTCATCCATGGATTCTGACACCCCATCAGAATCTACATTTTCTGCAGATGAGGGACTTGATGAAGATGTAGATGACCCATACTCTTCTCTATTATCAATGGGTGCACCATCTGAGTCTACATCTATGCCCATCATTTCAGATGTCATATTCCTT